>VYZP01049229.1:0-31518 GCA_013400635.1 Hypocryptadius cinnamomeus | reverse complement strand
TTTTTTTTTTTTTTTTTTTTTTTTACTTTTTTAAGCAATTAAAATGAGATGGGGAAATCACTTTGCAAGTCTTCTACAAAAGCATCACTTTCTGGTGAAGATTAGAGATAAAGTAAAAGTAGGGAAATAACACTGACCAATGGAGTTCAATCATTTCATATTCCTGGAGGAATTTCAATCTGACTTTGAGAAGATATTCAACATCTCTTTACTTGAACAGAAAGAAGTGGTAGACCACTGTTACAGGTTGTACTAAGGGGTTAAAATACAACTTGAATTTTGCATAATCTGTGTAAAAAAGATATGCTTGACATTTTGGAATGTCACCTTTCTTTATAGAATTATAGGCAAGATTTCTCCAATAAAACATAAGCCAGTTATAAAACTATAACTTCACATCAAAATTTTAAAAAGTTGTTTAAAAAATGTTTGAATATATACATATCACACAGAAGAGCCTGCATGATCCTGTGGATTGTGTTGCTGATCAGACTCTATTTTAAAACCTGGAAGGGGCTGGGCCACCTGATCTGGTTGCACAAGTCCTGATATTGAAGAAACAGAGGAGGAGAGCACCCCTGGGGTAAGCTGAATTTCTATACCTGGTTCTTCAGACTCTGTTTTTACACTCACACCTTGGGGTTCACCTTCTGCCTCTGTGTTTCCAGGAACATCACTGTTGAGGCTTGAATTGCTTTCTGCTTTTGGAGAAGTCTCCCCCACGGGGTGATACTGTTTGAGTCTGATGTGCCAGGCTAAGCTGCAGACTGCTGACACTGTTTTGAACTGATGAATGACATTTCTAGGGATGAAGTAGATGTCATTGTCACACAACTGAATCCTAGCATAGCGAATGCCTTCCCGTCTCATTTGGTTTAGTTTGGCTTCGTCCACCCACTGAACACACTGGGAGAAGGAGAGATGGGAAAGTTAGTGTAAACTCTTCAAAAACCCAGCATCTTCCTGTTTTCAACTGAATTCATGCCTAAATCAGAATGTCTCCGTTTCATGGGTAAAACTTCTAATTCAAATGAGAACTGGACTTTAAAAATACATTTTCTCTGATGCCTTGAGAGGACATCTTGAGAGGAGAATGAAGAGGTTTCTATATTTATAGTTAAAGATTACAATGGGCTGCATTGTTTGGGCTGACAGGACTGAGTTTAGATGCTTCCACAGCCTAAGACAACATCAGACATCAGAAAAAGCAGGAGCAGGCACACATGGCTTAATCAACAGATTGTTTCTATAACACACCCTGGGACTCACAGCATGAACCCCAGCCTGGGGGAAAGGAAAAGAAAAAGGTCCCTTCCAACTGAACTATTTTATCCTGAAGCACAAGGAAATTTACCCAAGAGAGCTGAGAACTGAGGGGATACAAAAGGGCTGACTTTAGGGAGAAGCTGGGATCTGTCAGAAACTCCTCCCAAAACACCAGGAATGAGGTGTCTGTCATGAGGGCAGATTTGATACCTGTGACACTGGAGGTTCATGCAGGTCCAGCTGAAGTCTCTGCACAACATCAGTGAAGTCTTCAGCATGAAAACAAACCACATCTTTGGTTATACGAGGCTGGTCACTCCTAGAAAAAAAAGAGAATTTCAGGAATTTTTGAAGTATTTGAGTTACAGAGCATTCCAACTCTTCCCAGCAGAAAGCTTCACTGAACCAATGACCTGCTTGAGTGTTACTCTGTGCACAAAGTCTCAACACTTCTCAGTAGTGTATTATTTTGAAAAAGAGGTATAATTCATACATTTCCCTTTTTTCTTTCTCAATTTTTGCTGCATTCACAACAGAAGGGATGTTTGCATGGACAATACACTGAAAAGCCTGAGACCCAGGTTGAAACTGCCACTATCAAAGTTGTCTGTGTTCTAGGAACCACAGTTTGCCTCAATTCTTCCATTCTATAATTGGATAGGATAATTCTGCATTAAGGGAAAAATGTAAAATTACAAAGTAACACTGAAATTGAAGCAGTGTGGAATTTTATTCAACAGTATAGGAAATATTGGCATATTTTATTCTAATGACATTGCCTATGATGCTATCCAATTTCTAACGTAATTTCTAGCTATTACAATGATGCAAGTCCAGTTTCTCTGCAAGGTCAATATCAATATCCTGAGTACATGACCTGAGAAAGCACTGCAGCTGTGAAATTAATTCACTGAGCTCTTAGACTACAGTTACAAGAGCTAGAATTAATATACCTGCTCAGGAAAGGAATAATCAATGATGATGGTCCAAGTTTAAGGCTTTTGTATATCACTAAAATATTCTGCAAGCTGCTGTTACAAATTTTTTACTGCCTCAAAATGGAAAAATAGGAGGTACACAGCCTGAGGATTTCAGCTCTGTGCAGCTTTTGAATCACAGAATAAAGTAGGTTGGAAAAGACCTTTAAGATCTTCTAGTCCAACCTATGACCTAACACCTCCTCATCAACTAAACCACAGCACTGAGTGCCACGTCCAGGCTTTATTTTTAAACACATCAAGTGACTCCACCACCTCCCTGGGCAGACAATTCCAGCCATTGTCACATTATAGGGCTTAAACCATTTCTGATTCGGTTTATTTTGCAAGGATTTTTTTTTTTTTATTTTTTATTTTTTAAGAACACAGAATAGCTGCATCCCAGCAGCACTTACCATTCCCCAAACTGCACAGCCTTGAGCACCCCGACAGCAGCTGTGCTCTGCCAGTCAAAGCCCTGCCCCACGTGGTCAGCGTGAGCTCTGGTCCTGTCCTCGAACAGGACCTCGCGGGGCTCGCTGGTCCGAGGTAGGTACTGCAGGTTCTTGATCTCGTTCATGGACCTGCAACGGCAGAAAAACACACACTAAAAATGTCCCTGCTGCTCAAAAATTAACATTTGTACTGAAATATTCTCAGAATTCTGGGTGCTGCAGGCTTCAAGGGAACAAAGCACTTCCCTCTGATTTTTTCTAAGTGTTGATTTGGTGAAATATTGAAACAAAACCAGCAAAGCACAATTCAGGTTATAGGATCAAAGTTTACAAAAAAAATCAAATCACAAAATTTTTGTGTTCACTTGTGCTGGAAGACTTCCTCCAAGCATGTACCAGTACGTAAAATAGAGCTATCTTACAGAAACTGAGCTTCAGTTATTTGGGAGTACATCCAAAAATTCTTCTTGAAATGACAATTAAAATATGCTTCCAAATCTCCTGAAATTTATTTTAGAGCACTCTTTCAGAGACAGAAAGCAAGAATACACAATAATTCCTGGGCAGGCAGTGTTATAGGTGCTTTAGCACTGACATTAGAAGGCAGCACGAGCAGTAGAAGGATCTCTGCTGTTTTACAGCATTCCACTTGCCCTCACGACTAAATTGGTTCTTGCCACAGAAATAAGATGAATTAAGTCTCTCCACAGGATAATAAAAAGAGGTTTTAATCTTAAAGCACTGATCTAGGATACGTGAGAAGTACTGAAAGATACTGTCAGAAGTAGTGAAATAAAATAACCATTACGGGTAACATTTTCTTTATCAGCTGAGCCAATTTGAAACAAAGTGAAAGTGAAACTTAAATCTGAATGAGTCCTCTGAAGAGCCAGTTACACCTCAAGTACTTTGCTTTTGTTCTCAAATCTGACACAGACTTAACTGCAATGTTTTACCTCGAGTACAAAAGGAAACCCAAACCTTACCGGCGCCGTTTGAAGGGTGATTTTGGCATATCAGCTGTGGGGATCATCTGCTCTCCCGGCCTCACCCACATGATGGGCCCATCATCACTCTGGGACCTGCACTGCAGTCTGAGACTGGAAAGAGTCCCCCAGGGCAAAGTCATCTAAAAGAAAACAGGAACAAAACAACCCACAAAACACACATAACACAAAACACTGGGTGAGATAGAAAAATTAAATGATGCCTTTGGTAAAACTGGTTCAAATCTGCTGTCAAACGAATTGCATAGAAACTAAGTAAGTTTGAGCGGTAAAAGATAGTCCAAGCTAATTTTATCAAGCATAGGTTTTAGGGAAGTAGAAGTGCATGTAGTGCAAGTATATATAAGGAACTTGACTATTTTTAATTAGCCACCTCAGTCCATGCCTTTCAATAGGATAAAGGAAAGAATGAACCTCAGTAGCCCAAATAAGCACATCGATAAAGAAAATACCTTACAATTTCTAATTACTTAGAAACCTAACAATTGCTTAAATATCTACAGTGCTCTGAACACACCACAAGTTACTGCTTACTCTAAGAAATGGAGATTCTTCCAACATATCTAGGAATTCTGGGAAGTAGTCCCCCACTTCTTCATCCACTGCTCCCACCAGGCTGATCTGGCGCATGGGTCCTGCTCTGTAGGTGCCACAGCAGTACGTGCGATTGACCTGCAGGCCAGACAGGAGACACAACACCACCACAGCTTTAGTTCTCTCTCAGGAGGACAGAAGTGACTGGTCTAACACAGCTGGGATCAATCTTGGACTCATCCACATCTGTTTCAGCAGATGGGCCTTTGGGAATACGCACAGGGACTGTTTAGAACAGAAGAGAAAGAAAGGACTCCTGCCTGTACTCCTGACAGGAAATCCTTCTGGAGTCTGAATAACAGCAAGTGAATATTTGACTAATGCAGGAACAATTCAATACTTCCAGGCTGACTTGAGAAAACAACAACACAAGGCTTCATTGTGACTCAGTCTTTCACCAGCAAGCTTCAACTCTCCACCAGTTTGTGCATTTGGACTTTTGCTTCTACATTTCAAACCGGATGCTCCTGGGATATGCACATTCCTCATTTCAGTCCTGTCCCTGAGGTCCTTCCCCTGGGCCTGCAGTGAAAAACCTCAAGAATAGTTCTGGTGATAGTATACACAGGAAACTGGACAAAAACCAGATAAAATGAGGGGTTTAGCTGGAAAGCCAGTGCTCATGGAGAAGAATTTTAGGACAGCCATTTGCAGTAGAACCTGCCGTCAGTGCTGGGGTCAGAAACACTTTAATCTCACAGCTCGTGGACATCCTCTAGAACACAGACTGTCCCACTTTGCTGGGTCATCTGGAAACTTTTCTTGCCAATTTCCCGTTCCCAGAGGAGAGGCACTGGCAAGACTCCAGTGCCCTGTAGCCTCATCCTATGGACTGCAGCTGGAACGTGCCATGTGGCCACAGAGGAGGTTCTGTGCAGACACCACAGCTAATTGACGTTACAGAGCACAAGTTCCCTAGAGCACAAGTCTGCTTTGCACAGTCAGCTGTGCCTGAGCCCCAGCCTTCCACCACCCTTCAGTGTTCCAGGGTGAAAAACTCCAGCTGTTCTCCATGGCTGAGTGGTGGGACAGTACAGACAATTACTGGTAAATGTGCAGTGTAACAGTCATGCTCACCCAGTGTGATGCATTCTAGAACTCCACTTATACATACATGGATGTAGCAGCTTAGCTTTAGGTTCAGTTCCAGTTTTGCATGTTTAGCCAGCAAACCAGATGTCATTAAACTACTCCATGCAGTTGTTAAAGGTAAATTAGGAGAGACTAATAAAGGAAGAATAGAATTACTGCTGCAATTTTATCCTTCAGCAGCAGCCATAGATATTTCACTTCTTAATGATACAAGTTTAGCTCACTCTATTTGCTGAATGCAGCTCAGAGCAGGAGCACTGGAACACCACAGCAATATTTTTGTTCTGTGCACATACAGAAAAACTAAGGATTGAAGTGCTCTGTCCTTATCCAGTGAAGTTTAACTGCCTGGCACTGTTTATGTAAGTGCAGACAGACTCCTTCAAGATGGGTTCTGTGCTACTGAAACCACCTGGTGAGAGTCATTAGTATTTTACAGGTGTTTGTCATGAGTTAAAATGAATTATAATTCCATATGAAGCTTTTCCTTGTAATGCTTTCAAAGGAAATGAAAAATTTAGAAGCTTTAACTTTGTTTTTGTTTTTTTTTTTTTTAATGCACTGGAACAATGGAAAAATACACAACAATTCAGGAGTTATAAAGGAAACAGAAGAAATACTTTAGGGAAACACTGAATTTCAATGCTTTGCTAGTTATTAACAGAAATTAAAGGAATATACACACTTGAGAATTAAACCCAGGACATGTTTAGACTGACAACATGCACCAACCCACGGCAATCCCCAGCAGGCTGTATTATTCATCTCAAGCACCTCAATCACAGGGGATGTAGTCTACTAGTTCAATATGCCATTAAAAACTTCTTCACAGCGTCTCTCTTAATTCCTTCTGAGCACCAAACACTGGTTAGGCCAGTGATCTCAGCAATGTGATGCAATGAACATCTAAAAGAACAGGCACCTTGCTCTCCCTTTACAAGTGGGTGGTTTAGTGTCCCATGAGTAAGCACCCTGCTTGCTGCACTGCAAGCTGCTTTGGCCTTTCTTTCACCAGGTGCCCCAGACTCCCTCTGAGCTCTGTTCACTCCACAGTCACCTGTGTGCACCCCTCATTGCAGGGAAGAAAGCTGAGATGATGAAATGGCTGAAGTCACTTCATTATACCCATTAGGAGCTCTCTCAGTGTTTTTTATTTTTGTTTAAAGTTCAACTCTTGTTTAGGAATTTAGCTGGGGTCACTCCAGTTCACACGGCTGCCAGAAGTCAGTAACTTATTTACCACAGCACCTCCCTTGCTACAAATTGTTCCCTGGGCTACTTTAAAAGCAGCAGTGGATCTCGAGCAGTCACTGCCACTGTTTTTACTGTTGCAAAAGGACAATGGGGCCAGTAAGACTGCTCAGACAGCCTGTGCCCTTTCAAATGCCACCCAGCCATCACTGCTGTGTGTACCCCCCACTCACAGTGAGTTATGGGCACGTTTAAAATTAGCTCCAGTGCTCATGGAGACACTTTCTCTCAGCTGCACCGTGTGCCTATCAGTGTTTCCCACACTTGGGTGAGAACAGAAGCAGACAGAGGCAGTGTTTCCTGTCAGAGGCTCGGAGCTGGTGCCTATTTGCACGTTCCTGAGGCACCCCAGCCTCACCATGGGTTAAGTGAGCAGCACAGGATGAGAAGACATGCAGATGAGGCATCAGCTGGAGACAAATGAGGTTAAGTCTCTGAAGTTTCTCTCCAGTTGCAAGAAAAGCATGAATCAGTTGACAGCAACAATATTTCAGCATGCCAAGTCAGCTATAAAACCAACCACACAAAACCTTGGCTACAAGGAAGAAAGCAAGAGCACAAGGCTGGCTCCTGCTGAAGGACAAGGCAGTGACATGCCAGCACAGCAAGGGTGACATGCTTGACTAAAATCTGACATAGTGCAGGACCACTGGGCATTGCTTATATGGCTTCAGTTAAAACCAAATGAAGGATTCAGTACAGATGCACCATTTCTTCATTTCATACTTTGGTAGATACTGCTAAAAAAAGGAAATTGCCCTTCCAGAATCAGAGAAGTTCACATGGGGCAGACAAACTGTGATGTGATTCATGAACCAAAGCTGTCAGGAACAGAGTAACCTGTTCTGAACAGCAGGAGTAAGAAAACTTACCCAGTTCTCACCTGTTGGCTGCTTCTCTCACCTTCCCAGAAGGAAGAGCAGCTTATGCAAAACCTGCTTCCCCAATTCTCTTTCTTGGCCTCTTCCCAGAACCCCCACACACCCTCTGTGACAGTGTAACTGTTCTTTGGATCAGAGAGAATTCATCAGACAAGTTGATCAGTTGGGGAAAAAAGCACAAGTGTTTTTTTAAAAACTCTAAATATATTCCCATTCACTGAGTGGAAGCAGTTGTACTGAAACAAGTGATAAGGAAAATAAGAGTTCATTCTAGCTGCACTGCAAAGAGCTTCCAAATTAAAGTGTGCCCTTATGTGAGGAAAGCTTACAAATTAGTGCTCAGTGATTTGAGTCTTGAAAGCTCTCAGCCCAAGTGAACATCTCCACACTAAAGCTGAGCTCCAGCATTGAAGTATTAGAACCAATGAGAGCCAATGCAAGCAAAAAATCCACAGGACACTGAAGCTTAATTATTTTAAGATACTGAAACCAAACATTTGTGTAACAAATACACATTGGAGTGCTTTGCTATAAACTCACTGCCCTGAGAACAAAGGAATTCACCTTGCAAGGCAGTTAATTATCACCAGATTTACCAAGTCCTTCAGATTAAAGTTCTTATTTTGAATACTACAATTCAGTTTCTCTAAAAACACAAACCAGCTGAATGTCGTGCAAGCCAAAGGTCACATTAACTTGCAGTTTACAGAACAAATTTAGATTTCTGAACACTGAATCTTCAGGATTCAAGACTCCCTAAAGCTCCCAAATGCCTTGGCACAGGTCAGTGCAGCAAACAAACTCAAGCACAGAGAAGGAACCCAGAATGGAGGCAACTTAATTATAAATAACCAGTGTTACAGCCTACAATAGTGCAACAAGTTTAATCTGCTCAAGCACAACTATGAAGTGCTTCTGTACTCTACAATTCTCACTCAGAGGGGTGAAAAGTGAAGCTTGGACAATCTGTTTGACCCTCACCAGAGCTGCCAAGGAACAGGAGCACAACAGCCAGGTTCATCATCCCAGGCCCTCGAGCAGGGCATTGCAGCCTTCTCCACTCCAAGACCAGCCAGCCTGCTAAACTTGGGTGAGCCCACCACCAATTTCTATGTTTCTTCAGCTTTTCCATCATCTGTATTCTCTGAAGAGCCCTGCTCCAGCTGCCTGTGACAGCTCCCCTGCTCTGTTTGCTCAGGGAGAGCTGCACTAACTCACTTCAGCCAGAGAGGATTAACCAGGTCATGCTGGAGCTGGGTTTAGAGAAGTGGTTTAGACCAACTGAACCTTATGTCATGACTCAATCTTAATCAAGTTTAGACAGTACTTAAAATAGAATTAATTGAAGTACCAGCAGACTATAACCCAGCAAAGCCTCTTATTTATTACCATACATTCCTCACGTGTATTTATAGTGCCAGTATTCATGTTCACAGAACATTCACCAAGAAAAAAATGCAATTGTTAAACAACCCAGAGGCTCTGTTTAGCCATCTCAGGGGTCATCACATGTACTCAAGCCAGAATGCAACCAGGACACTAAAGAACACAGATAAACCACTAATACAGAAGACTTTGAAGCCTGACCTGTGGACACATTTGACATCTGCAGCACACAGGTGTGTGCTGTGCAGAAGTGCTGTTGCCCACAGCAGTGGTTCACATGCTCAGAGATTGTTTTGGGGTGCTCTGCACCCAGACACAGCTCTGTCAACACAAAGAGTTACTTGCACCAAGAAACAGAAGCTGGTTAAAATAAGTGCTGCAGCAGCAAATCACTGCCAAACAAAAAGCCAAGTGTCAGAATTATTCATTTAATGCTATTCAAAGACTCCACAGTGACCATGCAATAACTTTCTCTAAAGCAGTAATTGTTTCTCCAATGCAAATCTTGCTTATAAGCATTTGGTAAAGCCTGCAGAGATCCAAATAACCCATCCACAAGCACTAACACTCCAAAGTCTGTTGTTAAAGGTGTCTTCCTATCACACTGAACTGAACTCCATTACAGAGTTCCAGATTTATCCTCCCAACAGGTGAACTAGTAAATGTAATTAATGTCTCAAGGAAAGACCTTAAAGGTAATCAGCAGTTTGGATCCATTCTCAGACTAAACAGCAAGAAGCTTTATTCCATCAAAAAGAATTTTATTTAAGCTGTAATCTTGGGTATACTCCTAGATACTTGTGAGCTTGATCACAAGACTAAAATCTAACAGACTTTCATACGGGAATCTTAAAATTAGCTCAATTTTTACTGTTGCATCCATTTAAGTTACATGGAGATACAGTTTCAGAATTTAAACTAGTTTAAGCCTACCATGGAAACCGAGGGAGTAAACAAAATGAAACTCCTTTTCAAAGGCAATTTAAAAGATCCTCTAACCCCTGACAAGTTAGAAAGTTTAAACAGCATAAGGCACTGAGGGAATTAAGATGTTAAAAACCTGGTGAAACAGATACACTGAAACATGAAAAGTAACATTATTGCAAAAAAACCCAAATCCCAAGACCCCAAAAACAAACCTAGCTCTGTTGACTAGAAAAGCAGTGTTAGCATTTGCAGTCCATGCAATTCTTGACACAGACTTGGCTGTTGTTTTGAACTATCTCAGTGTTTTCCCAAGTTTAGAAGAAAAAGATGCTCAGTGCAGATCTCCCCTCAGGTCACAGGTAGCAGCGTCTGATGTGTGATTCACCAACTACCAGGGAGCACAGAAAAGCTTTAAGCAGAAGCAGGAATACACAGCACAGTAGATTAGTCCTAACATCACCTTTCTTCATCTGCTTAGAAAATACATTTGTGACTCGCTCATTTTAAATTATGTCTGCTCTGTGTTACTGAGATTAATCAAATCTAGGTATTGTGCAACATTTGTGCATTTGAATAGCTCTTACCTGAGAGTGAAAATTTGAAATTGTTGTTGTTTCAATGTCCTTCTTGCCCAAAATTTCCATTTTCACTGGAGTGTTTGGAAAGTTAAAAGCAAAGTAATCCAGGAAGTCTGGTAAGTAGGCAGCTGCTCCGTGCACTATGGCTAAAGCATAGTAAGCTGCATTTTTATCATTTTCACTGAATGACAACGCGAGAAACTCTTCTGCAAATCTCTCCATCTCCACTGGAGACAAAAATGAGAGTTCATCCATGTAAGCATGCAGGACCAGGGCACCTCCATTGGACTGGTGCTCCTCGTGAATGAAGTTACTGAATTTAGTGCCAGTCTTCAGGAAGCTGCTGCGGACAGAGTGCTCCTGGTGTGTCACAAAGGGGGTCTGTACTCCCTGGGGTACCCGGTATTCCTGCATGCCCAAGTTCAGTCTGCACAGCTGCTCATCCTTCAGGTACCTGAAAGATTCCTTGTTCATTTCCAGGTTGTCACACTGCCCTTGAGACAGAGTCTCCTTGTCAATGCGAGTGAGCCCAGCACACACTGTCTGCACCTCTTTGTTGTACATCTTCAGGCGTTTTCCCCTCACATCTTCCCGGTGTTTCTTTTTCTTTTTTTTCTTTATCTTCTTCATAATAAGACTGTCAGCTCGCTGGGTTTTGCCATTTTCATCTGGAGTTTCTGGCAGCGACAATAAAGAGAAGATTAGAGTTCTGCAGTTGCAGCATATTCACCCCAAAAGAATTCAGGCCTCTCACTTGCTGAAGGGATCTATTCCCAGGGAGACTGACCAATTGTAAAACATGGCATTTTTGGTTGTATAATTAAGTCAAAAGTCAGGGTACCTAAAATTATACAAATAAAGCCTTGAATTAAGGAAACCTTCCAAAATTCCAGCTTAATAGTTTAGAAATACTTCCATTTTTAACAGATTTATTAGAACACCTTTAAAAGGAGTCTGTATTTCAGAGCATCTATAATTAAGTACATTAATAACTTCTGACATTTAAGGCAGGGCCGTACAGGGGAAGAGGATAAACAAGTATGTGTAACATTTAAACTTTAAGACTTTCATTACAGAACACTTCCCTGATTTTGGATACATGATACAGAAGCAAACAGAGTAGCACTGAAGAGCTACAAGCTTTACTTACATTTAGAAGTAAAAACACTTCAGTAAAGCTTAGATTGCTGGTCTTTTAAAATTAAAGGACCCAAATCATCACATCAATGGATTCAGACTTATAGTTAATGATTCAGTTAATGGAGAGAAAGAAATTAAGAGCCTGTTTCAGTTATTTGGTTGGGTTTTTTTGGTTTTTTTTAGTTGTTTTTTTTTTTTGAGGTTAATCAACCTCTGAAAGGCTGGGAAATAAATGTAAAGAAGCAGTTCTGTCAGGCAAAATGGAATAGCTTAAGTTGTTCTTCTTTCAAGAATAAAAACTAATTCAACTCATTTAGCAAGGGACAAAGGTAATTAGAAAACTTGATGGCCCAGCTGTTACAAACTCAATTGCCAAGACAAGATTTTAACGTGCCTGAATCAAAGAACCATTTCATCCAACAGTGCCCATAAATCTCCAGGAGCTGTGTTAGCAGGATAGCCGTGGGGATGAGAACAACCTGCTGCGGAAGGCAACACCTGACTGAAGACACAGCAACTAAAGTTTTACCATTTCCCCTCAGCAAAGGGCTTTGTCCTAATGGAATCTCCTTTTTCTGGCTGCACATTGGTATTCCCTCTTTATTCTCTTAGAGCACTTAAGTTAAAGAAAAAAAAACACGTTACACTGTTTTATGAGAAAGGGTGTAGTGATAAACACAGGCAGCTCCAGGTTCTTCAGTGTAACCAGTGTTTAACTGGATCATTACCGGTTTGGTGTCATTACTGGAGAGGGTTGACCTTCATAACAGCCTGGAGTAAGGAACAGAATTACTCATGGAGCAAAGAAATAGCTGATTGCTTAATCCTCACTTCATACAATAGTCTTAGGACCTGAAATACAAGTTTTCACCGTGCTGCTGCAGCCCTTGCAAACAGCAAAGGCCCTGATCTTTCTATTTCAGAGAAACCAGGAAAAGCAGGGCGGTATCACTTGTTCTGGGAAGTCAACTGAAACGGTTCTTGGAATGAGGCTTGCTGCAGGACTCAGATGTGAGGAGTGCATGGTTTGCTCAGCCACTGGGCTCTGAGCACAGACACTGCTTTACTCTTCGAGGGAACGTGCAATTCACACACCAGGTATTTGTCCTGCTGGGACCAGAGATCCCAAGCTGCAACTAAACAAGGATTTCAGGCCACCACTGCGCTGTGGGGAACGCTTCCCTATGCACGTTTCTAAGAACACTTGGTTGTTAAAGGTTTCTTATTGTAAGCATTTCTGATTTCAGGTATAGTTTTAAAACCTCATACATTTTAATTCAGAGTATCTTCCTGCTTGAAGCCATATCCTAATAACAGACAGAGGAATCCTTGCATTTGGGAGCTTCCAGTGAGCACTTGTCTGTTTGCAGGATAAAAGCTGTCCTGGCTGCTGCTGGATCCATTGAACACAGCGGAGTCCCACTATTACAGTGAGTAACTGCTGAATTCAGTGAAGCTAAACAGTGACATTAGAATAATGCCTGGCAATCCTGAAGGAAATATAGTTTTAATTACTCCTTTAAATAAACAGAAGGCCTCCAGCACCTCAAACACAAAGAAGCTGTGGACAGGTCACTAAACTATGGGCTCTGCAGGGAGGCAGAGTGACAGCAGTGCCAATAACTCAGCTACTCTGAAATGATTAGACATCCCACAACAGAACCATTATTAAACAGCAAAAACAGTGGGGGTGTTCACTGTCACCTGGGGCCACAGATAAGCATGGCACAGTCAATGTAACAGGTAACTTAATTAGATTATACATCAAAATAAAAATGGATAGTCAGGTAAAGAAACACAGCCCCATCCCAAAAGGCAATACCCCTGCAGCTGAGGGCAGGCAGTGGAGAGCTTCAGATGAGCAATCAGCTTTCCTTTACAAATCTGGAATTTTGATGCTCATTTTCACACTGTTTAAGCCTTCATTAAGAGGCCTAATTTAATTCTGGGTTAGAACTGACACAGTGACACTCCAGTCTACAAAGTTACACTGCTCCAAACTTTTGCTTGATGAACACTGATAAAACTGTGGAGGTTTACATTCAGAAGTTTTTATAGTCATTACTCAAGCACAGCGGTGGTGAAGCATTAACCTGTGGAGAAAAGCCTCTCCTGGTACTAGCTTTGTCTGTTCTTAAGACAGTCCTATCTAGACTTTACTCCACAGACACTTGACTTCTGTAAGCAAGTGCATCTTTGGTTTCTTTGGCACAAAACCTGCCCATACACTCCTCAAGCATAATTCACCACATTATACTTTTAGTAGCTTTTGCAGTTATTTTTTATCTATGTTGCTCTCTCCAAGAAGCTTTTTACTACAACAAATCTCTGAGCAGAACCAAAACAATCACTCTGTACTGTTAAAAACAATAAACAAAACCACACACAGCACACGTCAAAATCCAGAGATATTTTGGCCTTTCGATAAAAGAAAACACAAAATAATTTGGGCTGGAGGGGACCTCTGGAGATCATCTAGCAAAACCCTCCTGCCAAGGCAGGGTCACCTGGAGCAGGTGACACAGGTTTGGAATATCTCCAGACAGGGAGACTCCATGATCTTCGTGGGCACCTGTTCCAGTGCTCTGTCACCCTTCATTGAAAGAAATTCTTCCTCAGGTTGAGGAGGAACTTCTTGTGTTTTAGTTTATGGCTATTCTGCCTTGCCCTGTTGCTGGGCACCCCTGAAAACAATCTGGCACCATCCTCTGACGACCGTACTGGAAACGTTCGTACGGAATCATGAGATTTTTCTCAGGCCACTTATTAAAATCAGCAATTAAAAATGAAAATAAAAAACAACCTAAAACCCAACAAACCAGCGGCTCCTCACACGTCAATGTGAAGAAGCCTCCACTCGCACAGCACTCGCACGTTGAACCTGCAATGAGGGCGATTCTGACAGCAGCAGGAGCAACGCGGCCGCCCCGCGCTCCNCCTGCGCGGCCATTTCAGGGGCTCCCTCACACACATTTAAATGGCCCGAGCGCCGGGCGCCGCCGCGCACGCGCCGCCGCGGGGCGCCCTGGGACGTGTAGTTCGGGAGCGGGGGCGCGTGCGCGCGGCGCGGGTCACGTGGGCGGCGGGAGGAGGGCGGGAAAGCGCTGAGGGAGCGCGGAGCCGGGGAGGGCGGAAGGGTCAAAACCTTTTATTTTAATGGCGTTTCTCGCTTGTTCTAAAGTGCTTCACCCATTGAACACCGGCCGCGGGGTGCTGCGGAGGCTTCCCCCGCCAGGGAGATGATGCGGAGCTCTTGGAGCGAACCTAAGGAGGCCATCCCTGCCCATGGCAGTGGGATGGAATAAAATATTGAATCATAGAATGTTAAGGGTTGTGAGGGAACTTTAAAATCTCGTTTCACCCACTGCCATGGGCTGGGGCACCTTCCACCACAGCAGGTTGCTCCAAACCCTGTCCAGCCTGGGCAAAACAGAAATATAATTTGGGTAAAGGCTTGCACTGTTTTCTGCTGTTAAGAAGCCCTGTGACTACAGTCATAAAAAAGGCAATATTGGCTATTCCCCCAACTTAAAACCAGCTGAGTTTTCCATTCCATCAGTGGTCAGCAGATTCTTCTTGACCAAATTCCCCAAATCCCACCTTAGTTGTTGGCGTTTTTTTGAGATTTGTTTATTTTTTTTCCCTGTCTTCCCAGGAAAAGAATAATATAAAGCAATGTTCAGCATCTTTATCCCTCCCCACTGATAGAAACATCAGTGGAATCTGGTGAGGAATCTGGCAAGAAATTCTGTTCCCTGTTCCCACATGAAATTCTGTGCTGGAGAATCACAAATCCTTGAAAACAGCATTGCTTTAAAACACAATAATATTTTGCTTGCTGTCATGGTGTTTTAGGATTTTTTTTTCCCCAGACAGAAGAGCAGCTGGGTCAGCCACTTGTGCGGTTACACCAGTTTAGTTTCTGTAGGGTCAATCACCATCTTAAGTCTTATTGCCCCAAAATCCAGACAAATGCTCTGATTCACTCAGATGGGAGGGGAAAAAAAAAAAAAAAAAAAAAAGCAAGCTTATTTAGAAATTATTATTTCTAAAATTTGGGAATCTAATTCCCCCTTAGTCCAAGTAATGTAAACATTTCAGTGTCTTTGATTGCAGTAGACCTACAAACGTGAGAGAGGGTCTTGATCCACCTCACTCAGCTCCGTTGGCTTTCCAGTTCATTCCAGAGCCTTCACTGGGTCCCATCACCAGTTTATGCTCAAATCCATCCTTTTGAAGTGATTACATTCCAAAACACGACAAGAACATGTCCCTCCTTAGGATAAAACTTGTATTCCAAGGTTTACCTTCCATTCCACTGCGAATTAACTGAAAGCTGCTGGTACTTTTACATTCTTGACTTCAAAACTCTGGTTTTAAATTCAGTGAATGTGCAAGTAGTGCCTGAGCTGCCAATACCGTGTAACAGCTTTGGATGTGTTTATTTTGGTGGAAGCTTCACTGGGATGGGCATTCCAAGTATTTCAGGATGACTTCACAAATCTGCAGCGCTAAGTCTATAAAATACATCTAAATGTTCCATGCTGGGGGTGGATTTCTTGGTCCTTTGGGTTTTGAAAATCGATTTGCAAAGCCTAGGAAGAAATTATATATATTTTTAATGCAACAAATTGTGTATGTTGCAGATGCTGATTTTGTAATCCCTTAAAAAAACACAGGAATTGAAAATACTTGCAATTTCAGATCTTTCCCAAGTGTTAAGATATGACAGAAAAGCAGCATTTCATAGTTGCAAATAAAGTTGTAAATGTGTAAAAGCTAAATATGTAAAACCCAAAGAGCATTATTTGAAATATTTGTAGTTTGTAAGTGCTCTGCCTGGCATTTAGACTTCCAAGAACCAGGTTCTTCCTACCAAAACACAAAGAGTAAAACATACCAAAGTTAAGGAAAGACCTCTGAGAGTTTGTTGGGGCAGGTTCTGATGATTTTGTCAGTGAAGATGGACTGCAGATGCCTAGAAATAAAAAATGAGACTGGAGCAGCTGGTCACTGCTCCCACACATTTAAATACTTGCTTAAAGCCATTGCAAAGATATTAGCCTGAAAACTTACTTTTTCTCACATTTTTCAATATTTTCAAGCTCTGTAAACAAAAAAAAAAAATAGAAAAAGATAATTGTAAAAAAATGTGTGAAGCAATGGATCAGCTACTGTGGTAAAGGGAATTTGCTGGTAATGTACATGTATAAAAACACTGATAAATGTACATGTATAAGTAGATCAGCTACTGTGGGAATTCACTTGTGAATGTACAAGTATCACATTTCATAAAAAACAAACTTTGTGCCACTCTCTTTGGCTTTTTCCTTGTCATCCCGAAAGCCCCCAGTCTGTATTTTCCTTGCTGCTGTCCTCAAGTGCTTTTCTGTTCCACCATTACAGCCCAAAGAACAATCTCACGGGGATAATTAACAGCAGGCTCAGCAAGAGGAGGCTGGCGATGGTTCTGTCCTTGTAGGACAGACTCAGACCCACAGGAGCAGCTTTATCCCAGAGGAGCTGGCACTCCAGGTGGATGGAGTGCCAAGGCACAACCCCTGGCACAGGCAGGGCTGGGTTACCTGTTCCCAGTGCAGACAGGGTGGGTGTTTGCAGTTCTACACCAGAATATTTTTATTACTCTTCTTTTCTTGCCCTAAACACAAGCACTCTCAAAGCAGGCCCTGTTCCCCCAGTGACCAGTGAGAGAGCAGCACCAGCTGTGCCAGAGCTCTTCCTCTCCCTTTTTCCCCCACACCTTTTGTTTCTTTTACCTTGCTCCTCCTGAAGCATTTAATGAGTTCTTTGGATGATGTTCCTGAGCCCTTGTTCTCCAAACCCGCAGGACTCGAGGAATTTCTTGCAGCAGGCTGGAGACCTGGGAACATACATAATAAGTACATTTTTAGTGGTCATTCACAAATCCTCCTGCTTTCTTCCAAGTGCTTTGTTGTTGCTTTTCATCTCCTCTAATGCAGCACTTCTAGAAATTTTCTGCAGGTTCCCTACTTGTGTTTATTTTCGTTGTATTTGCTGAGCTCTCCTGCAGGGAAGTGCTGAAGCACTACCTGGCAATGCTTTGAACAAGTGGGCCACGCTCTCAGAAACCTACAGGTTTAGGTGTGAGTGTAAAACCTCAGTCAGATCCTGAGAAATGAGTTCAGCACTTACTTGCTGCCTCAGCGAGAACAAACGACTCCGGGGTTCTTTCGGGAAGCGGAGGAGGAGAATTGGAGCGATCCTGGGCTGTCTCTGAGAAAGCAAAGATAAAAGAGTTGGTTACCTAGCTTTAAAATTATACTTATATCTATATATATATATATATATGTATGTATGTATGTATTAGAAGCAACCAGCTTATCTCAGTTGTCTCAAAGGAAACACACAACATGCAGACAAACAGGAGGCTGCAAGGAACATCCTCATGAACAGGATGAGGCAGGAGCTGATTAGGAAACATAAAACTACCAGTTCACTTGTTTGCAGAACTGTTTAGTTCTGGTTAGAATGATTTAGTTGCAGAACTATTTAGCAACAATTTCCGTTGCACTGAGCACAGATCCTAAACACATTTACTAAATAAAGCAGTTTCAGAAAAAAAAGCAGGTCTTAATTCCAAAGATTTTTCCAGTGTTAAACTTATACCTGTTCTTGGGCTCCAAAGCTTCACACTCTGGAAACAAAACACAAGGCAGGTATTTAAAATTCCCACACCCAAATGTTGTTTTCTTGCACACAAGGAAGCCAGAGAAGACGAGGAAAGGATGTGATGTGCAAACACCCTCCCACATACACCTCCACACTCAAGTAGAGGAAGACAGACTTGTGCCTCATTCTTCCACTTCACAGAGCTGTCACTCAGCTATGGGATGATCAACAGATTCCTAAATTTTGTTCAGCTCCTGTTGGTTCCACAGGGCTGTGTGAAGCTCAGCAGAACACCAATGTCCTGTCTTCATTATCCTTCTCTAAATGAGGGACAATATGGACAATATGTTTATTACCCTGTACTGGACTTAGAATCCCAAAAAATAATGTTTGGAGTAAAGTAGATGTTGATAAAAAGGGGGTGGACTGAGCCCCATCTTCTTTCCAATCCTGAGCCCTGAAATCCCTGGAAGTGTTCAAAGCCAGGCTGGACAGGGCTTGGAGCAACCTGTTCTTGTGGAAGGTGTTTCTGCCCATGGCCAGGGGGTGGAATGGGATTTTCTTAAGATTCCTTTCCAACCCAAACTATTCCATGATTCTGTGATTCTATTAAATAATTTATGGCAAGTACAAAGTGCCAAAACTAGAGTTTTTCTCACAGAAGGAAATGTGGTAAGGAGATTGGCATAGGAATAGCGCTGGAAAAGAGGTAAAAAGCCACTTTTACCTTACATGGTCTCAGTCTCACAGGGTCATGAAACCCCTCTGAGTGAGACTCACCACTCCACTCCCAGGAGGTTCCAATATTTGGATTTCTGTCTGGAATCTGGAAATCTGAAGTGGCCTGAGGAAATTGCCCTAGAAGCAGTTGAACACCAGAGAGATCGTTCCTCATCCCAGGCACTGCCAGATGCTACAGAACCCCCCCGATGCTGGGTGAGCCCCCAGTGCTGCTCAGCCCCACATTTGATGTTGTTAATTACTCACCTGGCTCACTGGCCACAATGAAGGACTCGGGGGTGCGCTGGGGCAGGGGTGGAGGAGCATCATCATCATCATCAGGCTGTGGCAGGGGGGCTGATTGGAGAGACACAGACAGGTTACTGGCATGGCAGGACATCAGGGGACCACAGACCTGTGTAGGGGAGGGGGCTGCTCCTGCCCTGCCACGCACCAGAGATGGAGGTTAAACACCTCTAAACTGTGGTTAAACATCCAAATAACTCCCAGCATCAACTGCACAAGGAAAATGAGCATAACCCAGCACAGAGCCAGGCATGCAGCTGGTGGTTCTGCTGCTGCTTGGCTTGGGCTGCACCGCCCAGGACTTCCCAAGGGCACCAGGATAACGAGCGTGTCTTTGTGACACTGAATGCTAAGGGGTCTGGGAGGACAAAGTGGAGCAAGTGCCAAAGCTGTGGGCAATAGGAAATGTCTGATTGAACCAGGGCTGACCAGAACAAGGAATAATTCCACCTTCCTCATATGACAGGTGATGGATGTAGTGCTACAGATCTGGGCAAAACACTTGTGATGAATCATGGAATCATGGAATGGGTTGGGTTGGAAGGGAAAACCATTAAAAACCATTTTGATCTAGCACCCCCACCATGGGCAGGGGTGTCACCCAGGTTGCTCCCTGAAGTCCTGGATCTCAGTCTTGGTGAGATTTCAGTGTCTTCCGCATGACACTCTGCAGCAAAGAGTGGGGTTTGAGCTGAAAACTAGATCCTCAGAGAAAACCATTTCTGGGAGCTTTCTGAATGCTTTTTGGAGCACCTTGGTGTAAGAATTGGTCAGCACTACCCCTGCCTCCGTGTGAGAGCTGTTCTGAGGTGACACAGTGGTTCAGAGCAGCTGTGTAATGCAAACACCAAAATTACACTGCTCTCAAAATGTTTGTGGGAAAAAATCAGGCAGGATTAAGAGTGTGAGGATGAAACCAGTTGNGCAGCATTTCTGAGGGGCATCCCCAGCACCCCAGGGCTCGCCAGCAGCTGCCTTCGTGCAGCTGGAGAAGTTCAGAGCCCCGAAGGAGATGGCCTGTCTGATGGGGGGCATCCCCCTGGCAGAGCTGGGCTGTGCTCCTGGGGCACACAGCGAGGGCAGGGACGCTTTGCTCTGTGCCACAACAGGGAGATGTTGGTGTGGAGCCTGCTCCTCTCGCTCTGAGCTGCAGTAAAACACAATAAAGTGGTGTGGAGTTAAAGCCATGAAGGGCTCAGAAAATGTTAGCCCACTAACAGAGCCCACAGCACTGCTGCCAGGAGCAATTCCCTCAGGAATGCAGCAAGGCTGTGCTCCCTTTCAGCACCGTTAAATGGCGAACAGAGGAGGCCCCTTTATGTCAGCAAACTGAACCAAAAAGCAGAATTATTTACAGAAAGCAGATGCTGCAATCCCAAACATGTCCACAGAGAGATCCCACCACCCTTGGAAGCTGCTGGCATTGGGAAGCTGCATCCTCAGGATTGCTATTCCAGCAGCAAGGGGCACTGGAGTGGAATGTGCAGATGAAACATGGGACCAGTGTGGGGGCATTCCATGCCAGGCAGAGGGCTGGGATGACCCAGCCTCCATGTTCATGAGACTTTTGTATACTCTTTTATACTGTTTTATACTGTTTTCAGTTCATGTGTGAAACACTGTGTGACACAAAGCCCAGGGCAGAAGAAGGGGACAGATAATGGCACACAGGGAAGAGGCTGAGACACATCAGTGAGAAGAGCAGGAATTATTAGGAAATTAGAAGAAGTTTCTTCACTGAGAGGGTGATGAGGCATTGCAACAGGCTGCCCAGGGAAGTGGTGGAAACACTATCCATGGAAGTGCTCATAAAACATGTAGATGTGGCACTTGGGGACATGGCTTAGTGTTGGACCTGGCAGTTAATGGTTAATGGTCTCAGAAGACTTTTCCAACCTTTATGATTCTATGAATTTTGTTAGGAACAAACGTGAGAGTCAAAGTGGGACTCAAGGGAGGCAGCAGATCCTGAGAGCTAAAATGTTCCAGAGCACACATCAAGAAGTTAATCTCTCTGAAATTGTGTGGGTGACTGCAAATACCAGCCAGGGGTACTTGTGCTGAGGCTTACCAGGTGAGTGAACTCAGGCCATAAATGTCTTCCACTGGAGTCAGGACTGGCTTGGCTACAGGATGCCCTGCTCCATCCTGGGGAAAGGAAATGTTTGCAAACAGGAGTGAGGAGGCAGAATGTAAAGAACACAAACGTGCTTCCCCAGGAGCTGGGATTTGTGCCAAACACTTCTAATTACTAAAGCACTTGGGAAATGACACCAAGGTGGAGCTGAAAACTGCAGAGAGAATTTCCTGAAGAGCAACTCTGCCAGCACCTTTCTGAAATGAGAGTACAGCGAGCCCCACAAGCATCCAGCTGTGCCAAACAGCTGGCAGGCAGTCTGTGCAGACACTTTGCCTTCAGGAGCCCACACTGGGCAAGCTGGGTGCTGGTTTTGTGCATGACACCAGCTCATGGCCATCCCCATGCTCTGCACAGTATCCTCAGAGGACAGAGAGGTTTAGGGGGGCGAGAGGTTTGGGCAAGAGCTACAAAACCACATCCTGACTTGAAAAGTCCTCTGCACATTTTGTGTCAGCCCAGCCCTGTGTGACCTTTGCTCACAGACTGTCCTTAACCAGTCCAAAAAGTCTTTTTTCAGTTCTTTTCTCTCTCAGCTCTGGCTTGGAATGAACTGCAAATCCTATGGCAAAACTGAGGCATGAGTCCCATCACAGGATCCCCTTCCCAATTTTTGAGATAAAAGTTTCTGACAAAATGAGCTCACTATGACCTTCCAGGCTTTGCTGTGATGCATTTACTTTCCTGGATTTTTTTACTTTCCTGGATTTTTTTCCAGTGAGACTCATGTCAGCAGTCACAGAACAGCAAGAACGAAGAAAACCTCAACCAGAGCGGTTTTGGCTATTCCTGTTAATGTGCAACTTCACACCAAGACCACATTTCTTTTCCTCAGAGGTGTAACAGATTTGTGAGACTTTGCCATGTTTTTTCACAAGATATTTCCCCCTATGCCCTCCCACAGACAGGCTGTAGTGCTGATTCCCTCACTAGCACACATGAGTTAACACTTTCAGCCTCACTTCCTTGTGATCCCCAGCTTCCCAACCTGGACCTTCCCAACCTGGTCTGAAAATCCCTCAGGTTTCACTGGCACATCTCCATGGAAATCAGTCAGTCCTGTAGAAAATTCTTGCTGTTCTATTTACTCATAACATTAAACAATCATAAAATTGTATAGAAAATAGAAAATGGTTTTGAGACTGAAAAAAATCTAGGTCTTGTTTGTGATAAGCATTGCACATTCAGGGGGAGAGCTGGATTCTCACGGGTTAATGTTAAAAGAGACTTAGTTTGGGTATCAAGGGGAGTAGAAAATATGAGAATCCACCCCAGATCTGCAGCAGGAATTGAGGTTAGAGCTGGAGTGCCCAGGCTGCAGGAAGCAGTGTGTTTGTCCTGGGACTTTTACCTGTGAAACAGCAGAATCTTTCTGGGCATCGAGTGCTTGAATCTGCCTTTTGAAGAGCTCAATCACCGCATCGTAAACCAGCTCATACTGCTCCTGCATCCCAGACAGACAAAACTGTGACAGCCAGCACTGGTGGGACCTGTAAATGGCCACCTCTTCCCAAGCAAGCACCACCCTGAGAGAAGCTGCCTTTCCTGTCCACTGGCAGGGTGTGAATTTCGAGAAGAGGCAGAAGCCACAACTCTCACAGGGCTCACACTGAAGCATTTGGGGGGTTTCTGGGTGTGCAAACAAGACTGTTCTGCACTGAGCTTCCTCTTCAGTCCGTTGCAGCTGAGGAAAGTTCCCACTTTATTGCCTGGACAGTCCCTGGTTTCACATTTGAGCATTTGATACATCTGTGAGCGCTGGCTCAGCTGTCCACAAGGAAACGCTCAGCTACCAAATTAACTTCTGCCAAATCATTGTTCTGCTCAGAAAAGGGACTTTGCACAGCATCTCCACACCCCAGCTCCCACCAGCACCACAGCTCTGGGTTTCCCTGCTGTGAACCCTCCTGGGGAAAAGGTGGGGTGCCAGCACAGAGCAGTGGGGACGTCCCCCAGACACACCTTGGTCTGCACTATGCAGGGTCTTTGTGTGCGCATCTCCTGGATCAGGCTGAAAACACTGAAGTTCACTGGAACAATCTGGAGAGAAAGAGAAAGGACAAAATGGTTTTAAACTAAAAGAGGAGAGATTTAGATTCAATATTGGGAAGGGATTCTTCCCTGTGAGGGTGGGGAGGCTCTGGCACAGAGCAGCTGTGGCTGCCCCTGGATCCCTGGCAGTGCCCAAGGCCAGGCTGGACAGGGCTTGGAGCACCCTGGGACAGGGAAAGGTGTCCGTGCCATGGCAGGGGGCTGAAAGAGAGGATTTTAAAGATCCTTTTAACCCAAATCTTTCAATGATTTCTATGATTTCTCTGATAAAAAATTACAGACAGGTCTAATTCTACAAGGCTTCCAAGTCATGAGGCAGTTCAGAGCACTGTCTGAAATTCAGACCTGCTACTGCAATAATTTTTAACAAAGGGCCTGCTTAAAGTGCTATTTTATTTATTACAAACCATTCTCCTCCCTCCTGTCTCACACTCCACAGAAAATACCCTTTTTACAACAGCTGTGGGCAGCACGAAGGACATGACACTGATTTCCCAGCTGGATGGGTTCAGGGGGCTGTGGAACAGAGCAGGCTCTCCTCTGAATCCCAGCACCTGCCCTGAGGCTGGGGATTACTGCCTGTACCATTATTGGAGTCAGAGTAAAGCAAGAGGGGGTTTGGAAACACTGAATATCTGATGTGTGAGTGTGGAGAGACAAACGTAGACAGTAAAGATGTATTGAAGAGTGAAGGTCAGCACAGGGCCACGTGCTGTGAGCTGAAGGCCTGGCCAGAGTGAGCAGTGGAGGGGGGATTCTGCCCCACTGGGGTGATCCTGCCAGTGCCTGAAGAGAGAGGAGTGGCACAAACTGGGCATGGGGAATCAGCACTTCGGCCACTGCCGTTCTCCAGTGCGGCCGTGGGGAGCTCCCATCCCCCTGAAATCCCCCTAAGCGCAGTCAGAGGGGCTGGAAGGCAGAGGGGAGGCTGGGGAGGGACAGAGGGGTGCAGGGGCCACGGAAGGCAGCAAGGGCTGGCACTCACCCCGTCCTTCAGCAGCTTCTGGGTGTAGTCGATGGCGCAGATGACGCCGGTTCTGCCGCAGCCAGCACTGCAACGACAGCACAGGGCACAGGCTGGGCACGCCGTGCTGCTGGCAGGGATCTTTGGACACCCACAGCCACCTGTGACCCTGCTGTCCCACACACATCCTGCAGACCCGCAGCATGCTGCAGCTTCAGCCCACGCAGGGCTCTGCCTCACAGGGTTGGGAGGCACAGCTCATGCCCTGAGAAGAGCTCTCAGTCCTCCTGTGCTCACCAGCCACACGTGGGCATGGCCAGTGGTGGTGATCTCTGTCCCAGGCATTGTCACTCCCTGACAGGAGGGTACAGCCAGCCGGGTGTTGGTCTCTTCTCCCAACTACCAAGGGACAGGACAAGAGAAAACAGCCTCAGGTTGCCCCAGGGGAGGTTTAGATTGTATATTAGGGAAAATTTCTCAACCAAAAGCATTGTCAAGCACTGGCACAGGCTGCCCAGGGCAGTGGTGAAGTCACCATTGAATAAATGTGTAGATGTGGCACTTGAGGACATGGTTTAGTGGTAACCTTGGCAGTGCTGGGTGAGTGGCTGGATTCGAGCATCTTAAGGGACTTTTCCAACCTAAACAATTCCATGGTTCTGTGATTCTATTGCTGGCCTGCTGCTCCCTCCTTCCCTGCTCTCTGGCCATGCTGGCTGTGCTCAGAGGAGCCCTTTGCCTTAGGGCTCCCTACAACAGGATCTTGGCTACGGGCTTGGCCAGCTCCCCTTCTGACCCCTTGGGACGTGGGAGCACGGGGCTCTGCGGGCCAGCAGCCCTTCCCTGCTGGCAGCCAGCTCACCCACCTGCAGTGGATGCAGACAGGGACCCTGTCATCGGGCTGGTAGCAGCGAATGTCCCTGACAAGCTCCAGGATGGGCTCAATGGAGGAGGGCACGTGGTGGTCCGGCCAGTTCTTGTAGTGGAAGTGGAAGATGGTGCGGGCTGCCTGCAGGAGAAGAGCAGAGGCAGGGTCTGGGATGTCGGCATGGCAAGGGGAGCTGGATTTCTGCTCCATCCCCAGCTCCCATCTGCAGCAGCAGGCAAAGGGCAGAGCAGCAGTTTGCAGTTGGTTTTGCTGCAGGAACTGTTTTATGACATCCTTGGCCTCACTTACCTGGAGCCTGGTTTGCCATGACTGACAAACAGCTTCAGAAACTGAGGTCTGAGTTAATGAATTTTTTACTTCCTTTGTTCCCTCAACTGCTGTCAAATCTAATTCAGCAGCCTGAGCAAAGTAAAATTTTCTGCACAAAATGTACCATATTTTAATATATTATTTATATAACAAAGCCAGCCCAGGTACATTTTCTGCCCTGACCTTTCCTCCTTACCTCATTCAGGGTCACCTTTAAAGTTCTAATCACATACTCATTCCTCTTCTCCTCAGCCTCCTGCAGAAGAAAGAGTCAGAGTCAGATTTTCCGTGGTGCCCCAGGGTGGGACAGGCTGCTGGGGTGGCTGCACTCACACAGGTGATGGAGAAAGGGCCACAGTGCAGGGGGGACCCGTCCACCTCCGCCCAGTACCGCTCACATTTCTTCTGTTGGGACAAGCAACATGTGTTTGGTTATTCCCCACTGGCCCAGCTGTGCTGTCTCCTTTTTCACTTTTCAGGACAAAATTCACTCTGGGAAGAGGCTCAGCTCTTGCTGCTGTCCAGCTCCAGCCTCTCCTTCCTTGGAGCTGCCACTGCTGGTTTTCCTTTTCCAGAGATATTCCCTACACTACTGGAAATGGCTGAAGAATTTAATGGGATCAGAGACTGGTTTGGTTGGAAGGGACCTTAAAGATCATCTCCTTTCACCTTCTGTCATGGGCAGGGACATCTCCCATAGGACCATTTGCAGCTGGTGACCCAAAAACCAGCTTATATCAAACAGAAATCGCTGCCACTAATGGGATTTAATAAAAGTCTGCGTCTCTCACCCTGCTCTGGCACTCAGGGCCATCTGTGACACACTACTCACCTTCCCCATTTCAAACTCCATACAAGCCATGACCACGACCTGCAGGAAGAAGGCTCGTTAGAAAAGTCTGAACATGAGTTTCTTATCCAGGCAGCAAAATTAAACTCATCTCTTGTGGGTACTTATCAGTGATAAGGAAACTCTGTGGGCTGCCTTCCCCTGAGCCCCATCTGCCAGACCAGTCTCACTGGGACATCACCCACAGCCTGGCACAAGAATCTCCCCAGCCAGAACCCAAAGGCAGGGACAGCCACCAGCAGACTCCTGCCCTGGCACGAGTGGGAGGAGGCTGACAGGAGAGATGTGGGGCACACCCAAGAGCTGGAGTGAAACCCTGACACTCCCACTGCCTCACAAAGGATTTCTGGCTGGAAAGACAACTTTTCTTAAAAAAAAAAGGACATTTATATCTAAATATAAATCTGCACCTTACCTGGACTTCATACTCCCAGATCATCCTCCAAAAGTCAGTGACAGTAGTGGGGAGAGGACCCTGGGTTGCAATGTATGCTCTTGGCCCATAGACACCCTGGAACATTCAAACCAGACATGGACACATCTGTGCACAGTTCACCAGTAGAAGTAAAGTCATTCCTCTCTCTGAATTTACTTCTACCAGCAAGCCCACTAAGGATTTAGAAGGATTTCATATAGTTGAATTTTGGGCACATACATTAACTCAAGCAGTGCAAACCGAAGGCAGGGCCAAGCTGGGGAGCTGGGATTGAGCTGAGATCTGCTCCCAGAGACCAGCACCAGTTCTTACAGCACCTTTGGGAGCTTAGAGGTGATGTGGCCACAGCTCTGTTGCTGATGGCCAAAGAATGAGCTGTGATCCTGTTGGGAAGGTTTGATCTTCTGCAGACAGTTTACACAGAGCCCTGGGCCACTGGTCACCATCATGGAGAATGAAGGGAACCATCTATCTATCTATCAATCAATCAATCTATCTATCTATCTATCTATCTATCTATCCATCCATCCATCCATCCATCTGTCAGTCAGGGAAGGGTTGTAGGCCCAGGACAGCCCAGGACAGGTGGAGCTGCACATGGAGCACTGTCCCACACTGATCTGCCCCATTGCTTGCCCCAGCAGCAGGTCCCAGCCATGCAGCACTGCAAGGCTTCCTGCCTCTGCACTGGTTTCAGCCCAGGTGACTCTGGCCACAGGCAGTTTTGCACCACTGTCACCCACCAAAGGCAGCAACGGCGACGAGGAAGTTGGGGCTGAGAACCGCAAAGTGTTCCACCCCCGGCATGAGTGTGTCCCTCGCCCGTAGCCCGGTGCCTCTGTGCTGCCCAGGGCGTTTCTGGAGGGCTCACTCATCTTCTTACATCAGTTATCCTTGAGCACAGCCCAGAAACTGCTGCAGAGCCCCCAGCCTGCTCCTCCTGGCACAACCCACCGAGGTGGCACCACCAACACCTTTGCAGGACAAAACACCACAAAAGAGGCAAACCTTGATGAAGTTGGCATTGATGTAATGAGAATCTGTGTCTGATGTAATCAGGGACAGCTCCACTCTGCTGTGGTCAACTGCAAAAGCAGGGGAAGCAGTCAGTGTCTGTCCTTCAAGGTCACTGAGCCCTTGGAGGGCAGCACCAGGGGCTCTGGGGGAGCATTCATGTCAGAGAGTCCATCCAGGGTGGGTGGGTGGCTGTGCAAGCAGCTGATGTCCCTCCCACACCTCCCTCAGCCCTGCTGCCTACATGCACAGGGGATGGAAAGATCCTTTTGGAGAGTGAGGGAGGTTTTAGGGGAGAGCTGCAGGTGCTGCCACTACCCCAGTGCAATGCTGATCCCCTCTGACCATGCAGCAAGCCAAGCTCAAAACCACCCAACAGCACTCCAGGCTCAAACCACCTCTGTGGGGTTAGATACAGAGCTGAACCTGATCTTGGAGGTCTTTTCCAACTTGAATGATTCTGTGATTTACTTTCTTTTCCAAGTTGGAATGGACAAAAGAGACAGCCTGCTCTGATGCTGGGACAGAGTCCTTTGGACACCACTGCACCCAGGAAGCCAAGCCACAGCAGGGTTTGCCTGTTGTCTGCTTTGCACATCGTGGAGACATCGCTGTCCAAAGGCCTTGGATGCAAGTGGTTACAGTGCTAACCAGAAACTTGCAAGAATTATCACTGGAGGATGTGTTTCCTAGGGAATAGAAATCTTCTGTCTGTAGAAATATCACAGAATATCCTGAGTTGGAAATGACCCACAAGGATCATCGAGTCCAACTCCCATCCCTGCACAGGACATCCCCAAAATCCCACCATGTGCCTGACAGTGTTGATAAGTGCCAAAGTCCTCCAGAGCAGGCACTGCAGCAGCCAAAGCCCTAAATCTGAGCAGCAGGACTCAAAGCCAACAGACAGCAGTGAGATGCTCACGTATAACAACTGTGCAGGCAGGCACCAGAGAATGAGAACAAGAAAAGCAAGAAAAACAAAAGGCTGAGTAGGAACATGTGCCATTTCCAACCTACAAGGTAAGATGTCCTTGTATCTGTTCTTCTTGACATTCTCTGGCTGCTCAGATGCTGCTGTAGGGTAGATTTTATCCGATCTGTACTTTGCTGACTGTCTCTTCAGCTTCTGTGATAAAAGAGTGGAACAAATTACAGCAGAGTGCTGCAGCCAGCTCACTACTAGAGCACATGAAGGTCTCCAGGGGTCACATTTACTACCACCATTAATTCTTTCCTGAGTGGCTTTGCTCAGAGCAAGAATAGAGACAGAACCATCTGAGAGGCTTGTGAAAGATGGAAAGTGTGTGCTGAGGCAGTGCCCACACGTCAGCTTGTGAAGAGACACAAAGCATCGCCCTCACAGCTGAGAGAGGCCCAGGGGAGCCACTCTCAGTACAAATGGCACCCAGATCAGAGGAGTGACAATGTCAAAGCACCTTCAACAAATGATGCCAGAAAAGACAGGTAAATCCATTGATTTTTCTCACTTTGGTAGAGATGCTCCTGTCTGTGGCGGGAAGCAGCGATGCTCAAGTCACGAAGGGAGCACAGGCAGCTGGAGCAGAGAGGCTCCATGGACTGGTGAAAGACAAGGAGTCCTGGGCCAGACCCTTATGGCTGCAAAGCTCTCATCTCTTTCATTTTAAGGACAAAGCTGCAGCACTCACAGGGAGCTAAAGCATCTTTCTCCTGGTAAAGCATGGAATTTTATTTATTTTTCACTGCCACCAGCTCCTGAATAACACACACTATTTGTTACCATCAGCTTCAGAAGCACCATTCTCACTGTGTTTTTTCTTCCATATTTTTGTCCAGATTGCTGGTATTTAATATTAAACTGCAATTTTAAAACACTAAATTCAGGCACAATAGAAGGTAAATCTCAGAGATCTGATGGAATGAGTGAGGGAGGAGGTACAGGAGGCTCAGGACAGCCCGTATGTCCAGTCTCTATTAATTAAGAACGTGGGGCAGACACAGTGGGATAGAAATTGTGGGAGCAGGGTGGGTTTTGTAGCCTCCACATCCCTGTAACCTTCTGAGCAATTCAGGTGTTGGTCACATCCTCCCTTTCCTCCTTCAGTGCACCCCCAGCTTCCAGGGAAAGCTTTCATGGAAGGGGCATCACTCCATACTAAAGCCAGTCTTCCCAGAATCATCTGACTTTTCTGTCCCTGAATAATCTGACATGAAACTGCTTGGGAAACACCTAGGTATGAAAAACACAGTGGAAATCACAGAATCATGGAATATCCTGGGCTGGATCCTGGGCTGGATGGGACCCATAAGAATAATTGAGTCCAACTTCTGGCCTTGCACAGACATCCCAAAATCCCACCCTGTGCCTGAGAGCATTGTCCAAACACTCCTGGAGCTCTGGCAGCCTCGGGGCTGTGGCCATTCCCTGGGGAGCCTGGGCAGTGCCCAGCTGTGAGACTGCACAAACAGAAAAAGGGGACTCTAACAAAACCCCTATCATTTATAGTAACATCACCACAATTTGCACATAAGAATGCTTGGTCCCACAAGGAGAGGGCAGGAATTGGGGTGGAGGAATGGCATGAATTTATCTGTCACATTTGGAAACAAGCCAACACGGTGGCCTGCTGAGGCCACTGACTTGCAAAAGCAGCCACAAATCAGGTGTCTTTGAGAAGATCTTATCCCATAAAACAGGAAATGCAGCCTTGACCGTTTCCACCTGCCATTTTGATCAGAAATTAATACATTAGGCTGCTGGAGGCAGCCTGAGCAGCAGGGCTCAGAGCCCACTGCCTCACACACACAGACACCAGGCAGAGAGAGGGGAAACTCAGCAGGCTGTGACAGCACTTTGTTCCATGGAACAACAGACTGTCACTGCAGGCTCAGATTAATCACTTCCCTCCACCCCAGACACCTGGAAACCAAGCACTCCGCTTTCCCCAAGTGTTTGAAGTGCCAGATTTTGCTGGTATGACAGAGCAGGGCTGGAGCTTGTGGAGACCCCTCGGTAACCCAGAGCCCACTGCCTGGGTCTGAGTGTTTGACACGTCTCAGATCTCACAGAGGTACCAGTTTTACCCTTCCCTGTGCCTGTGAGAGCTGGGCAATGTCACTGCCCCTCAGAGCAGCCCAGACAGCCTGTCAGAGCCACCTCCAGCCACCAGCCTTAGCCATGAGATGGTGCATTGGCATCTGAGCCTCACCCCTGGCACCCAAACCAAAAAATATATCAGGGAGCTCACAGATTCAGGGCGGTGCAGAACTGAGTGGCTGGTGGGAGCCATCAGCATTTTGTGCAGCTTTTGCCTTGAGGAAACAAGAAAGTAGTTTCCAGGAGGGGCCAGGAGCACTGCTGGATGTAGAGCACACAGACCCCAGAATGGTTTGGGTTGGAAGGGACCTTAAAGCTCATCTCATTCCACCACCTGCCATGGGCAGGGACACCTGCTGCTACCCCAGGTTGTTCCAAGCCCTTTCCACCCTGGCCTTGGACACCTCCAGGGATGGGGCAGCCACAGCTCCCTTGGGCCACCTGTGCTCTATAGAAACAAGGACAAGCTAAGTCAAGGCAAGAACTCGTGTGCCACAGGTCTAACAGATTGCGATGGGAGAAGGAGCAGAGGCTCCATATTCCTCCCTGTATCCCCA
>VYZP01049227.1:370-22318 GCA_013400635.1 Hypocryptadius cinnamomeus | reverse complement strand
CTGAGAAGTGATGAAAAAATCACAGCCTAGCTCACTGGAATGTATGTACAGTGAGAGGCAGGAGACCAGGTCTGTACCTACCATTTTATAGAAAAAATACGTAAGCATATATCGATCTATCAAGAAAGATAACAATTAATCTAAACAGCAATAATTTTTAACTTTTTAAATGAAATATTCATATAATTCCCTATGTTTTCGACACAATTCAAAAGGATTAAGGAATTTTCTTTCTTTTTTAAATATATTCCTACAAAAGGGAGCATATAGGTGTGTATGGAAGTTTCTAAGTTTCTCTATATAGAATTTCTGCATTGGCTCTGTTGTTTCAGTGGTAAGTGAACAGTTTTCCACAAATGTGGCCAAATTGAATTGCCTAGACTTTCTCATGCCATGAGCTATCCTCTGTCAGAATCTGGACTGTTATGCCTTTGTCATTTGCTCTCATATGAAAGGTTGTTTTAATGATGGAAGGTGAGAATTTTTTTCTTTTTTCTCAGCTATATTTTCATCCTAAGCTAGGCAATAGCAAATTGCTTGATGAAAATTAATGATTATCCATCCCTTTTTTAGAAGTGACTTAATTATAAGTTTTATAAATAATGGATTACTAATTCATTACATAACAAGCTGTTGAAATTAGCTCATTACTGTACCTTCTGTCATAGTTATAGGAGCCTGCCATACATAGCAATCCAATTTACTGAAATATATCCCATGTTGCAGCAGCACTGACAGAACCATCATGATTGAACTAAGGTGCCTTTAGCATTTCAAATATAAACTGTGTTTTTAGCTTCTTATTTGTCACCTGTTTGGGTCAAACTTGGTACAAAAATTTAGCAATAAATCTTCCTACCTTTTCTTGCCGGAGCCAAAACAGATGAAATGTGGAATTTAAAAATAAAATATTTCTCAAAATATATTTTCTTTATTCTAGAGGAAGGTTTAGATGGATATGAAATGAATATGTATCTACTGACATACTTGAGATTAACAGAGTGATTTGATTTGAAATAAAGCAAGAAACTTCTGAATTATTACCCTGTGTTGTTTAAAACTTTGCCACCAGTGATGTACAGTTGTATTTTTGCATCTCATACCAAAAAAATCCAATCTCCACCATGATATTTCTATTAGAAATCAAAATTTCACTTATACTGTATGGTTCTGTTCCACAGAATTTTACATTAGCTAATGAGAGATGATTCTGCAACTGCAATTTTTTTGTCACATAAAAGTTTCAATATAAGAAATCTAATCCTTTTGGAGATAAACTCTTACAACTTACCCTAGTAAGGGTAAAAAAAATAAGAGGGTGAACAAGACCTGAGGAAATGAAAACGAAAAGGAAAAAGAAAAGCAAATAAAGTTCATGTTGTTAATCAATTTTAACCTTCTAATTTAAGTCAATTTGGATTACCATTAATTGCATGGCTAAACAGAGACTCTTTAAAATTACAAACAATTGTTCACATCAAATCAAGAAGACTTAATCCATCCTCAGCTGGGAATTCTGAATTTATTTTTTTTTTTAGACTTCAAATAGGTTTTGAAGTCTCCTGCAAGTATCTGAGCCACAGTTGAAGAAGAAATAGAGAGAATTGAAATGCCAAAAATTGCTCATTTTTGGTGAAGAGAACAACGTTATACTATTTATTTCAAAGGAAAACTCCTGTATCTCTTTAAATTCTGCTGTCAGTCAAGAGTTAGAAAGCCCATCCAAGTATTTCTCATCCAGCTGGAACAGGAATTTATTTGAAGATGCTAAGGTTCTGGGCCTAAGTGGCACGTTATTTTTTGAGTATGCAGATATTTGATTCAAACCTTATATATATGTGGACAAACATATAGATTAAAACTATAGACACAAAATTAATTGTCACTTTTGCATCAGCATATAAATTTGGTCAGAAATCAACATTGTGCAGATTTCATCTTAAAATTGCTAAGATAATTGATAATTTCTTACAAAAATCCAGTCATTTTGAGAACTATATGATAAAAGAGTATAGTACACAGTTCAGAGACAGCCTGCTCTGAAGAAAAATGTGCAGGATTTAAAATCCATATTTATGCTTTTTTTGGTTTTCAGAAGATGTTTTTTCTAGGAGTTTATGGGGGTGGTTCCTTTGATTGGTTCATTCATTTTGGGAGGTTTAGTGAAGAAAAAAATGTAGGACATTCAGGTGAATAAACCAGGATATTTGTTAAATGTAATGAGAACACAAGCAATAGAAATAAATTTCTTTTAAGAAGTATCATGGTATAGGATGTTGCTGGATTTTGGGTTGTTTGGGTTTTTTGTTGTTTTTTAATAAGTATTGTCTGTTCTCTCAAATACATAATTAACCATTATACAATCAAATCAATATATATTATTACCCACAGAGAGAAACACACTATTTATGGAACAATTATGTGAATTGGTTTCAAATACCTGAAAATTCTAGCTGCAATTTTATGTTTATTGACAATCAAATTCCTCCAACAGTGTTCTGTGATGGACTTTTTATGAGATCAGTGGGTTATGACTAATGGTTTCAAAACAAAATATTTAATACCAACTGCTACATGCAAATGGTCACAAACCTCTGTTTGTACTATAATTTTTCATACATTATCAAATCCATATTTTGACTGTATTGAATTAATTTTCAAAAAATTGTAGTTATAATAAAAAATTGAGTTGCACTGTGAAAATATTAAATTCTTGGCCTATATTTTCCTATTTTGATTCATAAGGAAGTTTGACAAATTCCACAGGATTAGTTATCAGGCCTTCTTAATATTATTTTGGTGATTAAATACAGGCAAAATCTCCCATACCTTCTGTTACAGTTACAGCCACTCATCTGAGAGGGAGAATTTGATTTTGATAATTCCTAGCCACCTCAACTGACCAAGATAAGAACATTAATAATTCAGTAAAGCTGACCAAAACTCAGATACCTCCTCAGATACTTGAGGTAGAAAGTGCCATTTGTACCCAAATATGTCATACAGTGAGATATGTCATACTCACACGTTCCGGGACATATCCGAGGTTTAAAACCATACGTATGAATAAAAAGAGGTTCAAAACCATACGTAGGAATAAAAAGGGAAAACATTTTATGTTTTTTCCCTTCCTTGCCCTGACATGTCAACTAGATGACATGCCAACTGTGTGCAATTCACTGCATGTTGAACAAATCAATATGAATAGAAGTTGTTATTTTATTTCCCTACCATTGTGTTTGAAGTAAATTTTTGGCTGTCCTGCTAACTCATAATCCCAAAGAGAAAGACTTCAAATATATTCTGAAGAGAAGCACTTTCTCCTCAATTCATCTTTGCATGGGCATCTTGAATAGGAATTAAATGCTTGCATTTTCAGTGTTCAGCTTTGGGTTTCTTTTTACATGATAAGGAGAAGTATTAGAAGTGATTCTGTAGGCATCACCTTTGCTACAACACTAGAAACAACCTAAATATGCTCAGCAAGCTGGGAAGTTCATTGTTGTCTCTTATGTCAATAAATATTGGTTTGGAGGTTTACTTGAAAAATGAAATTGCCTTCCAGATGCTTGGATTTCTGAAATGCCATAGTTTTTCCTAACTAAAGGATATTTGGGGCTTCCTTATAAAATTGAGAGGAAATTTAACCAGGCCACTTGTAAATATTGTTTGTCTCTTTTCTCACTAAATTTTCCTTCATGTTAGGGTATCTGGATGTTGAAAGAATCCAGATCTGAAATCACTGGAAGTTCTGTCATCTGCAACTTCATTGGTATATCCTGACATTAATTTGGTGGAACGATGGACAAGTCAGAATAAGATAATTCCACCTGGGGGACCTATTGAGAGCAGCACTCTCAGAAGTTTTTCACTCTGTGCAGTACCACACTCAATTCAAAGCAAGGCAAGCAAAAAACAGGCAATCCCAAATAAGCTTGTAATTAAGCTTTCGGATAAGAAAAGACTGAAAGTGATTTTCTGACTCCAGCTTGAAAAATTAACTCATAGTATAAATAATTTTACAACATTCCCTAAGTTATCTATTTAGTCATTGAATTCCTTAAAAATTAGATACAAGTGTCTTGCAAACTTTTATATTTTGACTCACTTTCCATGCATTAATCTGTTCCAGATAATTTTCAAAAGTTTGTTTTTCATTTCTTCTGTGTCTCATCCAAAGCACTAAGAAATTGCTACGTGCAAAAAATATTGTGAGTTATATTGCACAATTTTGCAAGCTGGCAATGTATTGACTATTATACCCTTATTTACAAGAGCCTATAAAATGAAAGATTCACTCTTGTCAAGAACCCTCTCTATTGAGACAGTCCTTACACGGGAGTATTGTGAAATTCTGCTTCAAAAGAAAAGAGGAAAATCAATTCATACTTTACAATTCAGCTTACAAATTCAGAGCTTTACCTTTCTTGAAGCATCAAGGAATAAAAATTCAATTTCATTTAACAAAATACATGGAGAGAAAATATTAATGTGTCCTGGCAGTAAGTTTTCTTACTCTTACAGGCATTCCTATTATGATGTAATGAGCCACTCAGGCATATATTAAACTGCACTAGTTGGTAGGATAAATGATGCATCTTTTGTAGGGCTACTGATATAAACAACTGTTTCTTTGTAGTGTTTTCACAATTGTCCCAAGTTATACCAACAATCTCCTTCTGTTCAACAATATTAGATGAAAGCACCTGAGTTAAGATAAATGGGTCACCACTGACCTTTGCATCGCATACAGGTGAAATATTTAAATTTTTTTCTGAATTTTTTGTTTGTTTGTGGAGAGGTGATGGTGGGTTTTATTTGTTTCTTTCTTTCTTTTTGTGCTTGTGGGATTGGTTTTGATTTTGGGCATAGGGCTGTATCTTTAATTTGGTTTATGGGGGCCTTATACAACAGTATGTTCTTAAGTGGAATTTTTTTATGATTTTATCTTAAATATCTTAAGGTACTCAGATCTCCTGATGAGATGCATTTGTTTCATCTCAATTTCATCCAATTAACATGGGTGATAAGTTTTGCCTTCATAGATCAAGCATTTATAATTCCTATCCAGTTGGTGAAGAGGAGTAAAATCTATACCAAAAGAGATTATCTCGCCCATCTATGTTACCTCTGTCTCCTTTACATGCCCTGAGCTGTTGTTTTAGGGTTAGTTCACATATACTTGGTTGCCAAAACAGTTTTCATAATTATTTTAATTATTTGTACTATAACAATGATGATTGTGTTTTGTAACAGATTTATGATAATTTCAATTTAATTACAGTTTTACATTGATATCTTTGTAGTATATATAGCTCAATTGAGCATTTTCATGGAGCTTTATTTTCTTGGGAAGAAATTCTATTATAAATGTCTTCTTATGAAAATTAATAGCCCATTCTTGTTTGATGTGGAGGGTAATTATATGGTGTTAAATTAATTTTAGTAGTATTAAATGTAATTTTTTCCCCACATCCATCTGTATATCTCCCTAATTAAAATGTCATGTAATGTTTCTGTAGGATAAGGAAGAAATTGCCCGTTTCAGTCTACTGGCATTTTAAGTAAATGTTTATATAAGACAGTGCATTCAATAACAAAAAGACTATCATCTTCCACACAGCATTGCAGAAAGTTTTTCAGTAACAGTTTCAGAAATGGAAATCTTTATGAAAGGGCTATGGAAAACTATAAACTGTTCCAGAGTTGTTTACCTTAATTCATTCATAAGGTGTATTTCATAAGCATGTTTATGTTTACTAGGAGATTTAAATCTTTTCCCTTCCTCCTTCTGTCTACCTGTTTATGCTTTAGTGCTCCTAAATGGGAAAAATGCAAACTCAATCGTTTTAAACAAATATTGAACAAGAAACTTATTCAGTGCCCTTCTTCTTTTGACATTTTTAAGAGTTACATACTATGAAATTAACAAACCTTGAGCATCTTTTTACTTAGAAGCACTTGAACATTTTGTGAAGTGAAAGAGATGGGGAAAGACAGCAAACATCAATAGATAAATATTACAGATGAAACCTAGGTTTTGCCCAAGTTGTGCTTTATATTTCATTTCACTACAGCTCACTTAACATGCTGAGAAATAAGACTCAAAAACACACAGAGTTTTGAATTGGGATATTAAATTGTTTCTTTTGAAAGAAAGGCTTCATATCTATATAATGATAAAAAAATGTCCCTTCCTTTCCCTGCAACCTCATGGAAACAGGAGATCAAATTTAGTTATGGTATTACTGTATTGATTGCCATTACTTCTGTTCTGTCGAAAGAGAAAAAAGTTTCCTCTAAAGAACTTTCCAGCTGGTAATAAAAGAAGAAGCCCTTGAAAATTTAGGGCTTTTAAAAATATATTAATTAATTAAGCTTACCAGTTTTAAGACTGAAGAAGTAGTTGCTCCGTAGCTGCTTCTACTGCAGAAGAGACATTCGTTACTGTCAAATCTAACCTTTCAAAACAACAAAAACAAAAACACTTTATTGGAAACTTTAGAAAATTAAAGAACCTTGGCAAAAGTTTTAGAGCATCATTTAATACACAAAAAACACTTCCCAAAGCATTAACTTATTCCATTCAATTAAGAAATCTCTAAGCCTGTCCAATTTTCAGTTACTCAAAAGTTCCAAGAAGATGTAATTTGAAGAAGGGAAAGACAGAAGAGATAAAGAAAAGAATAGATATAGCTATGACTCCTGGTTCCAATGGCGCTCAGCTGACAAAAATTCCAAGAGGATGTAGGGTCAAGACATTTTTGCCTTGTGTCCAGATTTAAACACACGTTGGCCTTCCTAAGCCCTTCCCTCAGGGGTGACTTCTGGTAATTTGGTCTCTCAGGAGCTGGGTGAGAGGCTCCAGGGGCAGGTGTGGAGCATCGCCACCATTGTGCCAGGAATTGGTGGCCGCTGCAGGACTGGGACACAGGCCCAGGGTGGGTGGGGTGTGTGGGGCAGGGCATTGCCTCAGCAGAGCAAGGCTCTGCCTCTTCCCACACACACACACAAAGTGTTTCCAGCCACCAATCCTTCCAATCCCTCACAGCATGAAAAGTGACTGAACTTTAGCCTTAGTTATGTAACCAGAGAGGAGGCAAAATAAGGTGAATAATTAATGATATTATATAACTTAGCATAATGCTGATGTGTATTAAAAACAAATCAAAATTTGTATATGTAAGATTGAAAGATTTAATAGAGAAGTTGCCTGTGTTTGACATCTTCCCTATCGTAGCCCACAGAATTTTGTGCAAAAGTAGAGTTCATACAGTTTTGGTGAACTAGTATTTTGGTATCCTTGTATTTAACTCTAAAGTAATGTTCATTATAGCTTTTACTTTTCTCACCTGTTTGGGCAGCCATGATGGGAATGTGGCCCTAACTGAAAACATAAAAATGATACTGAAGAATTCTTAACAGATTTAAATTGTGTAACATTCCTTAGGACTATTCCCATTCCTCCTTTCATCATCATTAATTTGAAAGGATTTTGAGAGCAAAAGGGTACCACCTATTTAGGGTACTTTTCAAAAATCATGAAAAAAAATTGACCTCAAATCTATAAATGAAAGAAGCAGATCTCTTTGAACTCCTTTTACAGATGAGAATTTTTAAGCATAAGACTTATTTCTTTGAGCTCATCAAGCAACTAAGTTTCAGATTCTGAACTAAAAACTTGAACTTTTCACTTAACATTTTACAAAAGCATTAACAATACATGTCAGGAAGAAGAGCCCCTACATTCAAGTGTAACACAAGAACTTTAGAAGTCTTATAATTCCCTGATGCTCAGTATCATGCAGGAAACTATTTGAGCCAATAGTTAATCTTCAAGTTTTCAAGAGTTATAGTACAGCACAGGATAGAATAGTATGCATTATATTATAAATTGCTCTGTCTCTCTAGAATTTGTACTGCACATTCTTTTAACGTTTTGTCATGATTTAATTATAAAATCAGGTGACTTTCAAAATATAAGATACTTATTTTTAAAGATTACATATATTATGGCTATCTATCAGCAGTACAACCTACGCTTCGGTGATTTTCAAAAGCATATTTCAAACAGATACAGAAAAGCTATTCTATCTTTTTTCTTACTATATATCTCTGAGGAAATCATTAAAAGAAGTTTAAACAAATGCATTATTTCTTTACTCCTTTGGGTGTATATGTGTGTTTTGCTTACAGTTTAGAAAGAATACATTACAGTTCATCTTGCCAATTAATGGGCATGCAGTTGTCTGAAAGAACCTGGTATTCTTGCAGTAGTATGAGTTCTTACACCTCATATTCAGTGAAAATGTTTTCCTAAGTGTCATGGCTTAAAAATTTAATTAGTTGGAATGTGTTGGAATTAATGAGTTGGAACCTGATGTACAAGATCTCCATGAAAAAAAGTTGAAAACGCATTTTATTAGGAATAGTCATTTTGGGGCCAAGATATCAAAAATTAAAGCTATAGTGGGACATTATCCATACTAATTTGTTAAATTACATTTCAAAAAGCCAGACTGATTACATTTCTCCATTTCTATTGAACTTGTAGCAAACACCTTTTGTTTTTAATGCACACTGTATTTTATGTTCTACTTTTCCATTTTCTTCTGACATGATGTGGATTAGACATTACTGTTAGACTTGATACTGTATTCCAGATTCTTAGATTATGGTATCTATCACAAACAAAATCTATATGGAAGGAAGGAAGGAAGGAAATTGAAATGAAGGAAATTAAAAAAAAGAAAAGATNGAAGGAAGGAAGGAAGTGGCGGAAGGAAGGAAGGAAGGGGCGGAAGGAAGGAAGGAAGGAAGGAAGGAAGGAAGGAAATTGAAATGAAGGAAATTGAAAAAAAGAAAAGATCTTTAAAAGATGGTGAATGAACAAAGTTCTTCTCCAAGCTCATATGCTTTCTCCTGATCAAAATTTCTTTTCGATGTTAATATACAGACAACCATGTCTATAATTTGAATTATTTCAATAATTAATTTTCTGCAATGTGTTTGTATATCAGAAACTAATCTGCTAAATCATTTCATTATCAACATACTTAAGGTGTATGTGGGTGCAATCACCATACAGCTTATATGAAATATTTTCCAAAATTCATTGATATCAACTACATTTATATTAATAATAATAATTGTTGCTAAAAATAATAGTATCAAAGAAGGGGGAGAATCAAGTCCCTTGACATGCTGCTGGTCATGCTACAGCCTTTCTGGGCTGCAAACTCACATTGCTGAGTCACTTCCAAATTTTCATTGACCAGTGTCCCCAAGGCCTTCTCCACAGGGCTGCTGTCAATCAGCAAATATTTTGGCATTCTGTAGTACTGCATACTGCCTTGAACTTCACTCCCATTGGACATAAATGCTACAACTACATATTAGTATTTGTGTGCTTGTCAAATAGCAACTTTATTACTAGCAATCAATCACATAAACCATTAAAGAACATATGTAATTATAACTAACAGAAATACATTAGTACTAACTCCCATATTTCATTTGAATAATGCAGGTCTATAATTTGTACTTTTCTGCAGCCTAATATTGGGATTTTTAAAGGATAAATGTAAAATATGCTTTTCAGAAGTAAATACAATTTCATTGGATAGAATAAGCTATGTTGGTGAATATAATTTTTTTGTGTATATCAATCTTTTTATTTGTTTCCCCCAGGCATTTTGAAACAATTAAACTGAAATAATGCTTGCATCCTGTTCTACAAAGCTTAGCTAGGTAGAAGGAAGAGATTACACATTTCATTTGCAATATCTAATGATGTATTTGTAATATTGGGAGTTTCCAGTATCAATTATATGGTGGATTATACTAGGAAAATAAATAACACCAGAAATTTAGTTAAAATATTTTAGAACTGGAAAGACTGAAAGCCTCTTGGATACCCCACAGTTTCATTTCTATAAAGGTGGTTGTTCATAAAAATCTGACTCTCTGGGGGATGAAGGCCATAAACTACTCTTTCTGGGGCCTGCGAGTATCTTCCTCAATATCTGATAAATGCAGCATAACCCCTTCAAGGGCTAAAGTACACAGATTAAGCAGTGATCAAATACTCCAAGACCAAGACTGAAGAAGAAAGCTAGTTTAATTCCCATTAGAATGCGTGAAATAGAGAAGAGACCTATCCATTTTCAGTTAAATCTAAAAAGCATTAAAACTTTTGTCTGAGTGTGAGCCTTTCTATCTAGGTTTTTAGGAAGCAGAAGTTTTGTACAAATTCTGAGACTGTAAATTAACAATGACACAGTCTTAAGCTGTGCTGGTGGAGGAATAGGTTGGACATTAGGAAGAAGTTCTTCACAGGAAAGGTGATCAGGCATTGGAGTGGGTTGCCCAGGAATGTGGTGGAGTCTGTCGCTGGAGGTGTTTAAGAAAAGACTGGATGTGACACTTAGTGCCATGGTCTAGCTGACATGGTGGTGTTAGGTCATAGGTCGGACTTGATGATCTCATTTTCCAACCAAGTTGATTCCGTAATTTTGTGAAGAATGAGACATAATAACCTACTTAACTGGTGCAAGTTTTACAGGGTTGTGAACAATGGATGGCTTTTTCTAGGTAGCCTTTTAGGACAATAGCTTATTTCCACTGAGGGCTTTCAACTAAAAACAATTGAAAGTGAAATCAAAAAAGGAAACAAAATCTGAAAGAAAATTCAAAAAGCATTACACAATAACTAAAAGCACGGTGTCTATAGTGTTTCTGTAACAAGCCAAATAACTTCTATACCCATGACTAGAAAGCTGTAGATTACATAAGATGCTAATCACTAGCCAGTTGTACTTCCAGAGTGCTTTCCTGACCTTAACCTCAAACCTTCTACAGTTAACCATAACCTTCTAAAAACAGATGACTGTATGAAATGAGGCAAGTACATCACAAATTTCAAAGCTTCTTCTTCAACCCTGCAAACAACTGCACCATGACATTTACCCTTCCAACAGCCAAAACTCTGATCCCATAAAAGGTAGTCAAGACCGAAGTAACATCACTTCATACTTGATCTGCAGAAGATCATAAGGGAATGTCTGAGCAGGGCTATCTGACTAAGGATACCTGACTACTATCAATTTTTCACAGGCCTTCTATTGCTAGATCAATTCAGCATACATGAAAATACCATTTCCTATCCTTGTTTCTTCGTCTGTGTGAGGAAATATTGTAGCATAGAGCCTATCACAACAGTTGCTGAGAGAATGCATTAACATTCCAACAGTGTCTTCAAAACACTAAGTGTTTTAAGTACTAGAATATTTATTCAAATTCAAATAAGTTTCTAAAATAAATTAATTGAGAGAAGAAAAACTTATTGAGTAGCTCCAGCTACAACACTAAAATGAACTCTCTTCCTACTGATTGTACCTCTTGACATTTCTTCTTCAGTTTGCAGTGATGAATTTTTCAATACTCTGGGAATGAATGCTGAAGTGTTGGTGAAGTTCAAATTGGATGAAATACAACATGAGCCCAAGAAGCTAAGCCTGCATGCATTGCAGTGTGATGTAGATTCATGGCTATGAAGACAGTGTTTTAGAAAGACAGTACTCTGTCAGTATTGTGGCAAACCCTCAGATGTTACACAGAGTCCTCCTAAACTTTTCTTCACGGTTATTAAGCACAATTTTTAGTCTCAGTCTTGAAAAAAAATCTCTATATTTCTGGATGTCTGTGAAAGGTTCTTTCTTACACAGATATTTAAAGCAGGTGATATTTCAAGAAGACCTCAACTTAGTGCCACAGGTGGTTATGCTGTTGAGATTTCAGCACTCTTAGATATATATTCTTATTCATAAGGATATATATTCTTATTCATAAGGATAGCACTGGTATCAGAAGAGAGCACTCGGTTCAGAAGAAGCTGAATCAGTTCCTTTATAAGTAGCATTGCACATGGTTATTTACATTTTTAATGCTGCAGTACTGCTATTACATTAATTTCAACTCTTAGCTAAATCTTTAATTTCATAATTATTTGGTGCTTGGCAGCTAATTAATGTTTTGAGACCAAATAATGCTAAAGAACTTTTAGTTTACTTTTGAGTGCTAATACTAGAGATTTAGAAGTTTCCAAACAATTTCATTACCATATTAGAACCATGAACTGTTTCAAAAGACAAGGTCAAATGGAAAAAATAATTCTTTTCAACACAATAATATGGTTATTCTATGGATGCCAGTAGAAAATTTTCCTTAATTTCATAAAAAATCACTATATTTCAGTTAAAAATATGTATTTTTAGCTCTAAAAAATTTGGCTGTGAAATGAGTAGAGATAGATGGAGTGGATAAACACAAAAGTAAAAATGTCTGTACTGGAAAATAATATTAAGTTTTTATGTCATTTACTCCTAATTACCATAAAACCTTAGAATCCTGGAATAGTTTGGATTGGAAAGGAACTTTGAAGATCATCTAATTCCAAACCCATTGCAGAAACATCTTCTACTGCACCAGGATTCTTATTTGTTGTCAAATGTGAATTCTTCCAAAGTACCCTAAATAAAGAAAGGTACTACATAATTTTTTTTTTTTCCTCAGCCACAGGGGAGAATATCTGGTGTTCAACAGCCCTGAGAATTTCTCATTTCTTACCTGTTGTGGGGTGGTTTAATGGCTGGAAATTGAGACACTGCAAAGAAAATCCAAAAACTTGGAAACTGCATTTGTTTCCAAGATGCATCAGCATATTTTATTTTTTTATTTTTCCAGTTTTCTAGTTAGTATTTTAAAATTATAATTTAAGTTGTATTTTAGTTAAAGCTATGATCTAGAAACTGGTTGGGATTTGGAAAATTTAAATGTAAAAATGTTCTTGTAGTAAATATTTTGTCTAATTACAAGCTATTGCACCTTTAGTAATATTTGGCAGATACTTGAGGACATCATGAAACACAAAAACTCCAGACTAGCTTCTAGTATGCTTCCCAAGCAGCCTGGAAACTCAGATGTGAGAAGCATCTGTTCTTAGAAAGGCCTGTGGCTACCAGCAAGGTTCAGTCCTGCAAGGCTGAATACCATGTTCTTTTTATGCCCTTACTCTGTACAACAAAATGATGGATCATGCTTATTGGGAGTGGTCCCTAGCCTGAGCTACACAAAAGAATTTGTGGGAGGGTAATAAGATTCCCTATTTAATAGTATTTAATGTTATGCTGTTACAATACCCAGGACCATTTCACTCACTATTTCATTTACTGATACAGAAACAGAAACACCTGTCTCTCCATTTATTAAGTCAACTGCATCATTATTTCAACAATACTGTGCCTGACAAAAGGAACATTCCTTGTACAAGACAGAATGATTGCCATGTCATATTTTTCATTAAAAGATACTAGGTAAGTTGCCAGCACTGGAAACAGAAAATGCCATAGTTCCAAGGGGACCAAAAAATAAATGAGACCATGGAATGGGAGCCACAGCACTGCTACCTGCTCCAGGCATTTATCTTTCCCAGAAAGCCCATCATTCCTTCTGTACATAGTAGCTTTTTCATTGCCAGGCATGATACTGGCCAGCTTAACCTATGTCTATACATGGTAAAAATTATTGGGGTTGGGTGGGTTATTTTTAGGAAGATTACTTACTTTAGGGTAGAGAAATTTGGTATTGATCTCCTTGTCCTTTCCTTCTGTGGTGACCTGGTCACATAGCAGGTTCTATCTCTGCTGTGAGTTGACCCACACACACATTGTCTCTTTCCACAGTCTTTCTCCCATGCAACACATACTTGGTCAGGAGGAATCTATCACTCAGCTGACATTTTCTTATGAGGATGCTTAATGGGGAAAAAAGGCACAAGTGAAATATTGAAATCTGCACCAGTCAAGGTAAAGAAGAGAAAGGCTTGGTACAGATCACATGATTAAAAAGCTTCCAACCACTTCTCTCATGATTTAACCCTCACTGACAGCAAGGGACCGCACAACCACTCACTCACTCCCACCCCGGTGGGATGTGGGAGAGGATCATAGGAGTAAAACTGTATAAATGCGTGGGTTGAGATAAAGATAGTTTAATAAGTAAAACAAAAGCCACACACAAGCAGATCAAAACAAGGAATTCATTCAGAACTTCCCATGGGCAGGCAGGTGTTCTGTCATCTCAAGGGCAGCAGGACTTCATCACCCTTAACAGTGACTTGGGAAGACAAATGTTATCACTCCAAACATTTTCCCTTTCTCCTTCTTCATCAGCTTTATTTGCTGAGCATGATGGCATAGAGTATGGAATATCCCTTGAGTACATTGGGGTCATCTGTCCTATTTGTGTGCTCTCCCAGCTCCTTGGGAACCCCAGCCTTCTTGCTGATGAAGTGGGAAAGCAGCAAAGGCCTTGGCACTATGTCAAGCACTGCTCGGCAATAACAAAAATGTTTCATTATCAACATTGTTTTCATCACAAATCTAAACCATAGCCCTATATCTGTTACTATGAAGAAAACTAACTCTAACCAAGACAAAATCATTTTCCTAATCATAAAATCATATAGGTTGGGAAAGTTTTTTTTAGATCATCTATTCCAACCATTAACCTGACACTGACACTGCCAATAGTCCATTAGCAAATAATCAAGTCACAGCCTGGGTTATCTCAAGCCTTGCTTCTAGTTTTCCCGTGAGAGATTTAGGGGAAGAACACTTAAAATATTGGTAGTTAGATGTTCTCATATTCTTGTACAAATAATCTGGAAAGAACTCTCCATGTTGTATCTAAAACCCACACCTGACATTTTCAAGACCTTACATAATATGGAGGGATAGCATTTTTAATCAAACAGAGGCTCTCTAATTTTATTGGTTTTGCATGGCAAGGGTTTTGTAGCATGGGGGCCTACTAGGGTGGTATCTGTGAGAAGCAGCCAGAAGCTTCCCCAATGTCTGATAGAGCCAATGCCTTTCAGCTCCAAGATGGACCCACAGCTGGCCAAGGCCAAGCCCATCAGTGATGGTGGGAGTGATTCTGGGGTAATATATTTAAAAAGGGGGAAAAGCCTGCAAAATTATAGTCAGAGACAGGAATGAGAATATGTGGATGAAGCAGCACTGCAGACACTGAGGTGAGCAAAGAAGGAGGGGGAGGAGGTGCTCTGCCAGAGCAGAGATTCCTCTGCAGACTGTGGTGCAGACCATGGCGAGGCAGAAGATCCACCTACAGCCAATGGAGGTCCACGGTGGAGCAGACATCCACCTGCAGCCCATGGAGAACCCTGTGCCAGAGCAGGTGAAGGCCTCAAGGAGGATGTGACCTGGTGGGAAGCCCATGCTGGAGCAGAGTCCTGGCAGGACCCATGGGAAGAGGACCTCACAGTGAAGCAGATTTGCTGTCAGGATTTGTGACCCCATGGTGGACCCATGATAGAGAAGTCTCTTTTCTTTCCTCTCTACCTTTTGTTTCTTTTTAAATATACAGCAGAGAGAAGTAACTTTACAGTAATTTTATTAAAGAAAGATAAAGATTATTTTCAATATAATAATACCTTATAAAGTGTATGCAATCTCTAGGCTGGGAATTGACATATAAAAAGATGATAGAGACTTTACATAAAATAGTAATTGAGAACTGCAAACAAAATAAAATGTCTAAGAAGGGAATAATTGTTCTAGGGAGCTGTCTTTTCTTCAGAGTCACAGCAATTCTAAAAATATAATTCATACTGCACCAATTTTAATAAACCTAAGATATATACTAATATTTAATTTTTCTTAATTGTACCATATATATATTTAATCAAACTGTTGGACAGCCTGGTGAGGGGGCTTATGCTTTGACAATTCAAAATCATCTTCCACTAGAAATATGTAAGGCCCCAACAGAAACAGTGAAAGTATCCTGACAAAGCCCCTTTTCAGAGCACCCAGTTTGGGATCCTCAGCCATTCCTACCATAGACCCTGGAGGCGCCCAGAGGCTCTGTGGAGACAGCTCATCCATTCTGCTAGCACTGCTGTTCAGGGCTCATGATGCTCCAGTGACTATGTGGTATCCATGGTGAAAGAATTCTTTACAGTTTGACACCTCCCTTTTTCTCTAAATTGGTCTCTGAAGATTTTACCTGATACTGAACTTATGAAAGCCCAAAGAAGTCTCCTAAAGGACATTAGCAAGTTTACGAGTTTTACTGAGCTGTCTAATTAATTAGATTCTCTAGACTTTTCTTACAGTTGATTATCATAATCTGTAATACATAATGGAAAAACATGTTTTATTCTCAGACACCATTGAATAATTTTCTACTGCAATTTCTTGGTCAGTTAAATTCTGATGTCCAGAACTGAATATATTTCAGATTGTTTCTGAAAAACTTTAGTAAAACAGCTGAATCATGGTATTAGAATAAAAAAAGTTTTCAGGAATGAATTTGCTAGCGAATAATGTCATAAATACTCATTCATTAAAATTTGAAACCAGAAATATAGAGATTTGCATGGTTTAGGAAAAAAAAAATCAAATCTGTGCAGGACCTGGCAGATATTACTGATCTGGCTCTTTACCTAATGTATATTGGTGAAAAGACAGGATTAATTAAAAGGACATTCTCTAATGACAAGTTGGGCAAAGTAGGTGGGAAAAAACCCAAAGGGCTGTTTAACTGATTTGAAACAAGTGGTTTTCCAAAGGCACATTCATACAAGGACAGAATTTTGGCTTTAGCTAAAAAAATCATTTAAGAGGGTGCCTGTTTTTTCAGTGCATTGGAGTAAAAGGTTGATTAAGTTTACCTGAAGTTAGACAAACCTGTAACAGACTGCTATGCTGCTGAGTTATTCATTCCTCTTATAGCTAATTTATTTTGAATTAGCTTGGCCATGGGTTTATGCCATTTAAGAAGCCTGTAAAAGAGAAATGGATAACAAAAGAAGTAGAACAGTTTGCATTATATACAAAATTACATGTTATACAGAGCAACAGAGCAATATTCTGGATGACAATCTTGATATAAAAAGTGTATATCTACTCTGAAAAAGAAAAGCATCGAAAAGCAAAAGAGGTATTAAGAATAATCCATACAAGGCAAATGAAAGAAGAACAGGAAGGATAATTTCACAGTGTAAGGACATGCTTTTGAGCATTTTTGTCCTGTTTCAAATGAGCTTCTGGATTTATAAGAGGCAATACTTGTCAACTTAATATTTTCCTTTAAAACTCACAGAGAGAGATGGAAAATTGTGCTTGTTTTAGTGGGGTGATTTTGTTTGTTGTTTTGTGAGGGTGTTCATGCAGTGCAGAATAAGGCAAAGGAAAGCAATGGGACATATAAAATTATCTCATTGGATCTTAAGTAGACACCATAAAATATTCAGAATTGACTCTAGAATATAAGTGAAAAGGATATATGAGAAGAACTATAGGGACAAGTTTAGGCCTTCATATATAAAAATTTCTTGTATGGGCAAGCTATAAGTTTGGTCTCTATTGTAGCATATTCTAGGCAAGAAAATTCCAGGACTGAAAAATTTTAAGTTAGCATACTCAACAAAAATCCTCAACAAGATTTTCATGCATGTAAAGCTCTGTGCAAAAGATCCTGTCATTAATATTACCTATGTTTCTGAACATCACATGTACAAATCTCAGTTGACTCCACTAAAGTCTTTTTAGAGTCAGTGAAAGAACATAGAGGATTTGCCTCAACCTAAAATGGTGTCTAATACTGAAAAAGTAAAGTACCATCTTTAAGAGTGATTCTAACTACCTTCATCCTAGTCAATCAAATTCTGAATTGCAATACTCAGTAAGATGAGTCCTATTAGAGAATACTTGCAAGATTCTGATATGAAAAAAGGTTCCTACAGAAGCACTATTACTAGTAAGCAAAAAAAATGAAGATAGAATTGCATTATGGGGCATAGATAGCTGAAATTTAAAAGATTGAAGAACCTTCAAACTAAATTAGTTTCAGCATTACAGAAGAAGATAATTAATTTGGATATGCAGATGACTAAATAGAAAGCAAAAAATACAGTCATGATGGAAAAACACTTCAATCTTTTCAAGGAAGATACATCACCTATGTATCTCCTCAGCAACTTCATTCAATTTATTAGATTCTCACTCTGAGTACAAACAGATTAGATATATCAAAACAATCAACAAGTTAATCACTTTAAGTGCAGTATGGGAGAAAAATGCATCATGATTCTTTCTAGAGGACAAATCACTTTAGTAAATCCTTTCCCTAATAATTGTTTTAGGAGAAAAATGTACTATATACCAAAAGACCTGATTGGTGCTGAAGACTTTTCAGTGTCAGTGTGCTTTTCTATTTTTTTTTAACATGTAGCTTCACAAGAGAGGGACACAACAAAAACTTACAGAAGAGGGATAGAGAAATTCAGAATACAACTTGAAATCAAATCTCAACAAAGTGCCAGTCAGGTTTGAAAGAATGAATTACTTTAGTCACTTTGAAAAAGGAGGCATCAAATTGATCTGAACAAATGTAGAGTGCTAAAGGGTTTTCTAGCACAAATCTCCAAGGGAGAACTGGGCACTATATAGTGTAAAACCCTTGGTAGGGATTGTGACATTCTTGTAGTTCAAAGTTATCCTCTAAAAAAAAGGCCTCCCGGAGGAGATTCAAGTGCCATATCTTGGCAGATAATGCTTTGCTTGATGTGATCATGGTTGATGTGGGCATTTGGTAACAACTATGGGCCATATGTTCCCTTCAGCTGGGCCTTGCCACCCTCCTGCAGGATCTCACAGGAGATATTCAGCCAGCTGGCTGCTCAGCAGTGAACATGCACAGGCAGGCTTGACACTGGAGCTCAGTGCCACAGTGCCGTGCCTCCCTATGTGCCTCATACAGCTTGAACAAAGAGCAGTCATCTGCTCCAGCAGGAGCAGTCAGACTCAAATCAGGTCCTCCAATGCCCTGGTGCCCAACCTCGCCTTCCTGACCCCATAGGACCTCCTGACAGAGAAGGGTGTGAGACCATCTGTGCCTGTCTGCCTGGAGGAGAGTTCCATTTGAGCAACAAACATTATGGCTTTTTTTTGTACTGTAACAGCAACTAAAAATAGATCTGGTTTTCCTCTCCTTCGCTGATCAACTGTACTTATCACTACCCTCTTGTCTCCATCTCTTTGTCTGTTTGCTCTGTCTTGCTGGACAGTAAAGTGACAGCCACAGCTCCTCCTTCTTCCTGGGAGATGCAGCTTCATGTCCTGCTTTCAGGTGTCCTTTCTGTCTTTGCTATTTCTTTGCTCTTTTTGAGTTGTATCTTTGTTCTTTTCTTCTCCATGCTCTACAGAGGAAGATATTTCCACAAGAATTCATTCCCTTGTCACAGTCAGATCCCACTTAAGGTTTCATAAACTCTAGTCATATTGGTTATTCTTTCCTAATATTGCATTCTCCTCTGTACTCATGCTGTCTACATGAGCACTTAAATATCCTTTAGTCACCAGGCAACAACATTAGCAGAAAACATAAACCTATTATGAAATTTACTGTGTGAAACTTTACTGTTCAGACATGTATTTAAGAGGAAAGAAAAACAGATACAAAAGCAGAGGGAAACTATCAGGGCAGAATAATTAACTGAATAAATAAAAAGCTGCTGTGTTGCTTCCCAATCCTTGCCACCACAGGCACCACAGGCACAATCCTTGCCACCACAGGCACTGTGGAAGCAATAGAACATGTAGAGCTGCAGGAAACAGTAACACTGTAAGAGAAGGTTTGCTTCCACTAGATTGAACAGTCAAGATTTGCAGGTCTTCCTTGCTCCTCTATTACTTGACCCACTCCTGCATGTGTGTGAAGTGGATAGCCCTCTGCAAGAAGGCCAGATGGGGGTTGCACTGGGTCACCCTATGGTTCTAAATGAAAGGACTTTAAATTTCTACTGATGGCTGCCCTCACGCAAGACAGCCTCTGTGCTTCAATGGATGCTCCCCAGACCTTATCATGAGACCTATCTGTGAAGTCCTTTCTAGGATCTGGAAGCAGGCAGCATAATGCACATTCTCCCATGGTATCATTCCTATTAACCACATTCCTCAGAAGTGCAGGTGCACAGCCATGTTTGAAAAGGTCTGAGTTGGACCCATTGTAGAAGTTGGGGAAAAAACAAGGAAGAATTCACAATAAAATTGCCCTAATAATCTAATGACTGTATTTGAAGCTGTGGGATAGTAGTGTCCTGGACTCAAGTGTAACAGCCAGAGCACCTGAATAGAAACAGGAGTGAGATAAGGGAAAGCAGAGGTGGTATGGATTTGGGTCATGCTTAGTGTGCAATGGATTTCTACACATGAAGCTTCCTTTCTATGTCTTGATAGCCTGGTTTGTATGGGAAGGTACTGACCAGTCTGCTATGTGTTTGTGCCATGCTACTGTCCTGCCAGTACAAAAGCAGTCAGACAGGGCTTCTGTGAGCTCAACAGGCTGTACAGCCGGCACAGCTGTACCTTACATGGTTGCACAGTAAAGATACCTAGTGCCCCAGAGGAGCTGTGATGAAATCTTGTAGACGTACTCCTGTCAACTGCATCACCTGATCCATAGGCGTGTCCTAGAATGGAATTAAACAATACTTGTTTTTACCCTGAATGTCAAGTAAAAACACACATTTTGTGTTCACAGAGCAATAGATTAAATATGGTTTCTATCACATTCTGATAGAGCTGGATTAGAAATGATTTCCAGATTTCTTCAGGGCCTCAGAGAGTCTCAGCAGATAAAACAGACTTGTGTCAGGAAGGGTAAGGAGAAGGGCATAGAAAGTTCATAGTTTAGCATTTATTTTGAGTGTGCCTAGGTTGAACTGGGTTCATGGGAAATGCAAGGAAAGAGCAAGGGTGGCAATATCCTCCAGGTAATGCTTCATAAATGAAATAACATTCAGTAATAGAAGCTGCACTAATTGCTTTTAGGAGTGTGGGAGGCATGTTTTGAGGGGAGAAAAGACTGTGTGTGGTGTCATTTTTGTGGGTACCATGGATTCTTTTTCCCCGTACTGAGGACAAACTGAGGACAAACAACCAGACAATACCATGTGTGGCCATGTGTATAGTCCAGACAGGATCTGTCTTGTTCAGGAAATGTGAATGTATGACTGTGCTATTACCATACCACATGCCCTTTGGGGTAGCACCCTGCTCTGTGCTGTAGCTGGTTGCTAAGCAGACATAATCCATCAGCTGATGATTTTTTTTTTCTTTCTTTCTTTTCCTCTGAGTTGCCGTGGGAGACTGTCAAGCTGCAGTGATGGCAGCAGCATCCTCCCTCAGGCATCTTCCCTCTCTCTTTCAGTGCCATCCTCAGTGTCACTAAGCTTGAGATTCCCCTTTTTCCCTTGCCTGCCAAGAACATAAATACAATTTACACTCACTAAATCTCTCCTCAATTCCTCCCTCTTTCCCATATTTGACAGTGATGGCAGCAGTGGCAGGATATCCTAGGCAGGTGTCAGTCCTTGGCACAGACTTAGGAAAGAAGTCCTGCTGTGGGGTGCTGGTCTATTCCTTTGACAGGAGGGCACTGCAGCATCAGACCTCAAATGCCTGTCTTGCATTGAACGGCAGTGATCCAGCACGTAAATGCCAATGGCAGAGTACAGCATGACAAAGTAGGCTACAAGCCCCCATGCAGGAGGGAATTTTTGCTTACCATTGCATTGTCAAGCACCACAAGCAATCTTGCCACCTCAGCCAAGATCAAACAGAAGACTTTTATAGGCAAAGCAATCTTTACTATAAAACTACTTTTTTGGGGGTTTTTTGCTTGTGGATTTTTTGTTTCTTTATTTGTTTGTTTGTTGGGGTTTTTTGCTTTTTTTTATTTATCATAACCTTTGGAATATAGATTTAAGTATTCAGAAAAAAAAAAAAAAAAAAAAAAAGCACCTAAGGAAATACATCTTATGTCTCTTCTCCAGGGTCAGCATAGAAAAAACATGTTTCC
>VYZP01049226.1:35307-57660 GCA_013400635.1 Hypocryptadius cinnamomeus | reverse complement strand
GAAATGAGGGCCCTGACATTGACCCTGCACCGTGTTAGGGCATGGAGCAATTTGTTATATATTTGTAGATGCTGCTTTCATTTTCTTAGAATGAGCTGGAAATTATGTAAAGAGGCCTGACAATATGTTGGTTGATGGTAAGCACTGTTATATCATTAAGCAATAATTTTTTTCTCTTTTTCATGCCACCATTTTACAAATATGTCTAATAGCAACAGAGAGAGGAATTTCCAATTCTGTTGAAGTGGTTTTTTTTGTTTTTTCTTAAATGTGTAGGTTGGTAAGGTCATCTTGTGGAGATTACTGCAGTTACTGTGGTGAAAGTTTGCAGTTATTCAATTAATTTGCACTCCTTCAATGTGCTAGATCTGTTGCTACAGAAGTGGAACGAGAATATTTTGCAGGAGGACTTTTTTCATTCTTGCAAGCACTGTTTCTCTGTATTCAAAGTAAAACCTATGTCTTTCTGGTTCTGTGTTATCATATTCATAGAAAAATGTGTGATTTTAGTATAGGCAGCATTTATGTCAAGTCATTAATCTGTCCATTTTAAGAAATGCCTTTCAGCTGAAAGAGTTCTAAAATCAGAAGTCAGTCTTTCCCTTTATCAGGCCATTCACTAATTACCTACTCTGAATGCTGTAGAATTTCTCCAGAAACATTTTCATTCACCCTCATGAGGCTGTTTGTTGAGTCTTCAGTAGTGTATCCTTGCTATCTTAGCAATTTTGCAGGGTCTAAATGGGTGTCTAGAAGAGAGCAGCATTTCAGATCCTAGCGGGTCATTTTGTTTTCCTCTTATGACAGGGAGTATTTCCCCTAATACCAAAGAGTATCTCATATCAGAGGAGCAGTTTTTGGTTATCCATGTGATGCCAAATGCTATTGCAGATTTCAAATTACTAAATGACACTTAGCTGGAATTTGAACAGGTACTAACCAGTTTACTAATTGAATATATATTTGCAAGTCTGTTGTAATTTTGCTCCCATGGGAGAGAACTAAAAGAGGACAAAAAGGACAGATTTTTCTAGCTCTAGCAAAAAAATGAAAATTAGGATTGCCCCCTCCCGGTGATCAGAATGAAGATGAGTGCAAGAAAGGACCAAAGGAACAATTTCTTCCAGCTTTGAATTTTACTTCCATTTATAGCTTAATATTGTAAAACATTGCTTCTGTTTCCATGAAATTGAAGTTATCTGATCTTTTTAAAAAAATTTTTTTTAAAGATTGCTCTTACTCAGCACCACCTAGTGGAATGACCACTATTGTCATTTAGGAAGCAGCTGGTCTCCATGATCTATATAGAAAATTAGAACATCCAGTCCTTACAGTGTGAATAATGCATCTAAAGCATGTTTGTGACTAATTAAGTAACAGAATCACAAAGATTACCAGTGCTAGTTGAAAGGGAGGCGAGTGAAGGAAAGACAGTTTAAGATAAATGTGGGTAGTGGTGCCTGTTATCTCCTGTGTTCCTTTAGTCCATTAAGCTCCAGCCTGCTTTTCTGCCTTAAGGATATGGTGCCATCCAGCTTGTAGCTTCTCTAAGGAAAGATTTTGCAATACTGTTTCTTTGTGCAATGTCATACAGCACAAGCCCCACAGCCTCATTTGTCACTCTGATACACGTGATAAATACAAGCTGATGTTAACAGTGAGCTCTGAAGTCCTCACTCAAGAAAAATGCTCTGGAGTCTTTCTAGTTTAAATTGCAGGCAAGGAATTCAGTGTTTGGCTCTTTGAAAAGGCATGATTTTCTTTAAAACAAAAAACAATCCCTTGGAAAACCTCCCTATTGAGTGCATCTATGCACTGTATAGAATTGTCAGGTCCTCCAGGCATCAGCCTTAGGACTTGGGAAAAACAAAGGGGTCTGTGGCTCAGGTCTTTGGGGGTGCATGTTTCTTTTTCTAGCTATAGAAAGGAAGGGCTGAATCTCCCGAAAAATTAATGTTTCTAGAAGAAATTGATGATTTTCCTGAGAAACACCTGGCTACATCACCAGCATCTTACTTCACTCTCTTAAATACAGTTCCTTTGGCAGCAAGCCCTTAAGCTGTAGTTGCAAATGAAGAGACAGCAAAGGGGGAGATCCTGGATCTCTGGACGAAGAATCTGACAGAAGTTGCAAATGTGTGGCTGAGAGCAGGCAGCCAGCACACTCTCTGAGCAAGCACTAGAAGCAAAATCTGTCTCCAGGGCAAGGAGCAGCAAACAAGAGGAGCTCAGGAAAAGAGGAGCAAAGTTGCATTGTAGCAAATGCACCAAGTTATAACGTTTTCCCCTTTAAGCTTCCTTGCATTTCAGCACTTCATCACTTTAGGGTCTGTTGTTTTTGTTCAATTCACATGTTTCGGACAATGAATATAAGTGGGTCGGTTTTATTCTGTAAATGCATTAGCACAATAACATTGTGCTGAGGTTTCTGAAAAAGCTGTTCTTAAATAATTCATTGAAGCATTTCACTTCATTTTTCCAAAATCTAAATGTGCAGACTAGTTTTTCTTGGGTTTTTTTTGTTTGTTTGTTTTTTTGGTTGGTTGGTTGGTTTTTTCCCCCAGGTTTTAGGGAACATCTTTTAATATCATCATTCCCTTTTCTATCATTTCCTGTGTTTTAAATGTTATGCAGCAGTCAGAGTATCATTTCTTTGCTGGCTTCCTCACAATATTGTGTTGCAATGCAACCTCTCCAGGCTGTTTTTTCAGATGAAGAAAATAAAGGTTTAGGGATTTTCCCTTCGTATATTTTAAGTTTGAGACAATCCTGATTGTAGTATAGATATTCATCTGATTGAGCATGTGCAGTCCTGTTTGGAAATCCACTTGGCTCCCATTGACTCTGGCAGGAAGCATGGGTCCAAAAAGGTCATAACATTCACTTAACAAATTCAGTGATAGGAATTCTGGTTTGTTATAGATTTGAGGATAACTCCTACATTGCTGGAAAATAACCATTTTCAAAGGAGCTGCTGTTACAATAGGTATGAACCAAATATTAGCTAGCATATGAGAATTCAAGAAAACACTTAAAATTGTTTCCTCTCTTCTGTTTCTCCTCTAGCTTTGGGATTGTACACAGTAAATGCAATATATGGAGACACTATTACTATGCCTTGTCCTCTAGAAGTACCAGATGGTCTTATGTTTGGAAAATGGAAATATGTAAGTATATCTTATCTTTATATTTATTAGAGCTGTTATAAGATGATGTGTATTTCGTGTGTGTGTGTGAGAGAGAGAGATTTTAAGATTCCAAACTATAGGATTTCTGCCTCATATATGAAGCCATTTATTCCTGTGTTTGTAAGACTGCAAGATTCCAAGCCATATAATTTGTGCCAAGTGTAGATTAGAGGTTTGAGGATTTAATCTCATTGTTCAAGAGAAATAATTATTCAGGAGTTCTCTGCCAACCTGTATTAGAGATCTGGCAAGTTATCCTGTGGTGTCTCGCCCACTTGACAGAGGCATTGCTGTACATTAGAACACTTTTGAAGTCAGCTGCCTGGAGCAGAGCGTGCTCCATCCCTGGGAAAAAGCACTGTCCCTGTCTTTGGTTGATCTGACAATCGCTGGGGTCTGTTTCAGGCTTTGTTTTGCTCAATGCACAGCAGAGAAGAGAGCAGAGCTGACCTTGGGAGCGCTGCTGGTGGTATCACTCTGCCATTTCTGGCAGGGAACAGGGGCAAAAACATTGGTGCTCTCTAGGTGTGCTGGTCAGCCTGCAGTAGGAGCACCACAGGATGAGCTTCTCCTGTATATGATCACTATCCCATATCAAAGTAATGGAAACCTGGAAGCATATCTGGATAAAAATGCTGGGATACCAAACCCCCTTTGCTTTTCAAACTGTATTGAGAGAAATGGTTTTCCTTCCTCTGTGAAGTTCATCTAAATTGCCTCTTCTCAAATCAAGTGTACCTGCAATAATAGATAATTTCTAGTGGATTTAAAATTATGTAGTTCTCTCTCTTTTTGCAAATGGCATCCACCAGCCTATTTTTTTACAGGAGAATGATCTGCCAGTGGTGAGGGGAGTCCTATTCTCCCCTAGTTCCTTCCTTTTTATCTTCAGGTTTGCAGCTTTTGTAGCCCACATCCACTCAATAATTCTTTTCCTGCAAACACTTTTCAGGAAATTAAGTCAGAAGTTTGGGGAGAATGTTTCCCTAAAACGGGACAGTAAAACTGTTTCACATGCGCATTCAGAAGATGGAGTGCCTACATTTTTTAGTATCTTTTTCAGTCTGCTGACTTTTCTGAGGAAGACACAAGTCCATTTCTCTGAAAATGCAAGGATACTCCAAAAAAACAAAACCCATTATTTCTTTCCATTACATTTGGATTGTCTGTATTGGGCAAGTAACAAGTAGCAAGTGGAGATGTTGCAGCTTCTTCTAAATGGAAGGGGACACGAAACCTAACATACAAAGAAGCCTATCTAAGTTGCTATTGTATGAAATTATTGACAGCCCACACAACCAAGGGAAAGTGGTATGTTTTCTCCCAGGGCAGCTCACAGCATGGCAACAGAGATGGTTGGATTAGGTTTTGTCATCAGGCAATTATTTCACTGGAAGAAGGATGAACTCTGTTTTCTTCTCTACTGCCTTGTGAGGCAGTTTGGGTTCTTGGTGGGGACCTGGAGGCACTGGGAGACTTGCACCATGGCAGTTGTTGCTCACTTTAATGTCTACCTGTGTGTGCTTGCAGCTGGGTGGGCTACAGGAGTTAGAAGCTCATTTGCACTTGACAGCCAGCTTCTTGTCAGGTGCATCAGGTCAAGACAGTATTTCTGTGTGACAAACAGTAGACAAATCCAGGAGTTAAAAGTAGGAGAGGGAGAAAGACTGTAAGGGAATTTAAATTTCACAAGCAGCCGATGCCTCCTGCTCCCTGCCCAGCTCTGACACCACTCATCTTGTCACAGCATCATCATTTTTTGTGGGCTTTGTGGACTGTGCAGTCCAGCTGAGGTGTTGTGCTGGGAACACTACTAACATCAGTGCTGCAAGGTCTAAGGGATAAAAGAGAATTAAAACCTTCTCCAGCACCCGGCACAATACTGAACATAAAGATAGAATCAGTGTTTCACCTCTCTTTAAATAAAGGCAGACACTGTCTGTCCCTGCTCTGTGCATGTATTTGTGTAAGGAGGAAGGAACCAAATCCTGTAGAACTGCACCTGTAACTTCGTCCCTCATAAAAATGATATTTTTTTAATATGAGGGATTTGTGCAAGGCTGTCAACTATGTACTCCTTCTTGGGATGGCAGCTGCATAAGGAGGACGTCTAGAAAACAATATTCTGCAATTAGCAATATTTGATTGTATGTATATTCCCATCTACAAGTTCTTGGATCCTTTAAAGACAAAGGAAAAAAAAAAAGAGGTAAGAACTAATTTAGAATAAAATAGACGGTTATGCCTGACTAAATCCTGTGTTTGAAATGAAGTCTAAGTATCCCAAATAAACAATGGAAATATGTAAAACAATAATGAAAATAAGGAAATTGGAGCTGCTGAGACTAGCTCACACATGCTTCTATTTCAAATACTTTTTCATACAGACAAGTTTTTGGCAAGTGCTGCCAAAACCACCAGCTTTTATCAGAGAAAGCCCTTTGCTATGCTGAGATTGAGCCAAAGGATTGAAATAATTTCTACTGATGATATTCTTAATGTGTACCATGGCAATCTTAAACTAGCTCTTATTACACTGGATTTCTTCTATGTGCAGCAGAAATTAATAAGGAAAAAAAAGCCATCTGATAGTTTGCAGATTTTTTTTTTAATTATAGGTTTGTACCAATTGCAAATCTTCAGGAACTTTTAAATGAGTGTTTATGCAAAATAGAGGTGTTTATCCTTTTGTCATAGGAAATGCCAAATGGATCTCCAGTATTTATTGCCTTCAGATCATCAACAAAAAAAAATGTACAGTATGATGATGTACCAGACTACAAAGACAGGTTGAGTCTCTCAGAAAACTATACATTATCCATCAAGAATGCAAGAATCAGTGATGAAAAGAGATTTGTGTGTATGCTAGTTACAGAAGATGATGTTTCCGAAGAGCCGACGATAGTCAAAGTTTTCAGTAAGTAAATCTAGTTGTTACTACCATTAACATTCATCAGCATCTGAATCATAAATTACACAAACTTTTGTTTAAGGCAGGATTAAAGACAAAAAAGTAAGTTTGGCTCAGTAAATTACTAAGACTAGCAAATTTCTGCAGCTTTCAAAAATGTAATCTACTGGTGGCATTTATGTAACAGGACTGCCTGCACTTGCAGTTTATTCATGATAAGTGCTGGCTCAAAGAGAATTTTAGGCTTTGATAATGACTCACTTATGTGATGTCATTTGGCCTTGGAAATGAAAAATGTAAAATTAGCATTGATTATTTTCCATTTGTTCTCAGAGCAAATTTTTCTGCAGGAGGGAAACATTAACCGTGTGTGGTCTGTAGGATTATTTCAGGGGGGAGGTTTGAAGGAGCTCTGAGCAGCTACTGTGCAACAGCACACACTGTGGGGGGGAGAGCAAGAGGCTGGAAAGTGATCCACCAGCCCCAAATGCTTGTTTTGTGCCCTGCTGCGTGGTAGGAAGGAGAAGTACCAGTCTGCCATTCTCTCCTAGAGCACAGCAAGGTCCATTAGTGTTTACTATCACCACAGCTCGATGGCAAGGCTGGTCTCACTCCAGCCCTGTGAGGCACAGCCCAGCTCAGAGCTCACACAGGAGCAGGGACGAGCCTGGTCCCTTCCTGGTGCCGATTGAGAGCAGGAGTGTAATCCATCAAACCCTGAGTCAGCCTGGGGGGGCATCCATTGTGGCTTTTTAGAGACCAGGACTGTGACTGCAGTGTCTTATCTTGCTTAGCTTCATGTTTTTATGTGGCGATTGGCCTTTGTTGCCCTTCAGGCACAGATTTATACAGTGAGAGTAAGTCTGTTGTGGGAACACGCTGACTGTGGGTATGGGCAGTTTCAAAGAGATCACACCGTGCTTGAAAAACACAAATTCATGTTTTGGAAGGGGAGCCTTTTGCTTCTCTCAGGTAGAAGGTGCCAGGGAGTCCTCAATGATATCTATGCTGTCAGTCACATAAATGAGTTTGAAGCAAGATTAGGATCCAATAATAATTCCCTCGTTTCACTTTCAATTTGACTGCAAGAACAATTGAATTAATGACAACAGGGAGGAGTGTGCTCAAAGCACACATAGAAGCACAGTGCTTCAAAGGAAATGATAAACAATTATCGTGTTTACTTATTGCACAGTAGTAAATATGTAGATGAGGCAGTGGTATATGGTAAAATGAAATACTAACTGCTTGAATTACTGTGTACTCAACTAAGCATTAACACAATGCTAACTCAGCCATGGAGCACAGCTTGTCTGGTTTATTCTGTGCATTATTTCTAGTAGAGAAAGCTTCTATTTACTAAGGAAGATAAGAAGGGAGGATGCCACGCATGTAATATGGCCAACTTAGCTCTGCAAGAAAAATTACCTTTGTGGTTTTTCACTTTGCAGTCACAACTTTATTTACGGTTCTCTTAACTTTTCTTTGCATTTAATTTTCTTGAGTCTGGTTTTTAAGTTCTCATTTTTAGTTGCTCACTTTAATTGCAAAAGAATTAAGGGTAGCTGGCAAGTTTCATTTATTTAATGAGGGGAGTTTCTAACTCATGGAGCCACTTGTACAGAGCTAGGCTGTTGCAGTGTGACCCTCATAAACCAGAATCTCATGCACCTGGAACTCAGCTGCGTCCCAGAAGCCACAATTGATTCTGGGTTTTGCTGGAGCTTGTTCCATCCCTAGCTGTGCTACCTGATTATCTGAGGACTAAGGAGCTGAAATGGCTCACTGTGCAGGTACCACCTGCTAGTCTCTCACTGACTGCTCAAACAAGCACTACCAGCTTTCCAGATGGATCCTGTCAGCAACTTTTTTGTGGAATTAAATGGCCAGTTTCCAGAGCAGGGCAGCCCAGCAGACGGGAGCTGCTGTCCTGCTGCACAGGCGCTTGGCTTTTGTAGGCAATGAACTCTTTTGTCCCCTCTATTACAAGGCCTGTATAGAGTTGCAAAGTACTCTGGCAAGCTCTTAAGCTGAGAGATAAGCAGTGTGCTGAAGTTGCAAACCCACCAAAGTGGGGTTTGCTGCCAAGTTTAAATTTTTTTCTCGCTTCAGACGCTGAGCTGGTAAATGCCAAGTGAGTGTTTTACAGTGAATTACCTTGGTGCACGTGCAGCGGCTGCGGGGATCTGGCAGCAGGCGTTTCCTCTCGGAGGCTGCTCACAGAGAGCAGGTGGCAGCCTCTCAACTGGAACACCTGCTCAGTCACAGGGCACTCAAAATGGGGAGAGCCCCACTCAGCAGCTGCAGAGCAGGGAGACCTCCCTCCCCCTCACAGGATCACTGCAGGGCAGGGGCGTCCAACACACCAAAACCAGGGTCTTCTCTAACCTGTCCTGGGGGAGATGAGAGGCAAAAGGAAGCAAGGCTGAGGTGGGGGAGGGTGTCGTGGCTTGATCAGCTGGTGACTGGGACAGGCAGGCAACTACCCTTGTTTATGGGACCCAACAATCTGACCCAGAAGGCCTGTTAATGGTTTTGTAAAACCATGTTTTCTTGAATTGACATGAAAATATTTTTTCCTTCACAGGTTCTTATATTGAAAAGCTCCACCTTTTTTCTTTAAAGCTAACAAAAGAGAAATAAACATGCGTATGTCTCCTAAAAATAAAAATCTTTATTAGTCCTTTGCAGAAAATATGACGGTCTTAGTGTATAGCTTTGACTGTCTTTTGTTTGGTTTTGTTTTTTGCCACAAGCAAAGTTATTTGAAAGATGTCAGATGAATAGCTTCTTCTATTCACTTTCATTTCCCTTTTGACCTGATTTTGTTCCGTCCTGGCGTGGTCATTCGAGTGAAGAGTATTTGTGCATTTGCACATAAACACGCACACAAATAAAATGGATTATTGGGAAAAAACACAGGCTTGATACCTCTGTGACAACAGGAGTGGTGCATCTGCACATCAGTAGCTTCATCAGTGTGTATAGAGACTTTGGCAAGACAGTGGTGAAGTTCAGTTAGGGCTGGGATTACTGACATACGTGCAGTATTTCTTAGGAAGCTTAATTTGGGGAAAGGGTTCTGTAAGCTGATGTGGTTAAGGATGTTTGAGTCTGTAAAAGTATGGTTGTTTAAGCAGTAGAGATAGGGTGTAGAGCCTTTCCTTGACTGTATAGACATTGATTTTTTTTTTTCCCCTTCACTCTTCCCCTCTTCTTTTAAAATTGTGGGTAAAACTGTCTCTTTTGGAGATAAAAATTTGCATTCCGGGCTTCAGGCCAAACTGTTTAAACAGACAAGTTATATAGTCCCTAGAAAGTAGTCTTTTATGGTGGAAACACTGATAGATCCTCCACTTTGGCAAGCTAAGAGATCCATCTACCATAATAAAAGTAAGTAAGAAGACTAACTGGCACTGGAAAAAGTTTATTTTCTTTTAAGAGAGTCATAACTAACACAGAATCAGTTAAAATAATTACACTTTTCTCTTATCATCTGTATTTCTTAGATGTAATAATTCCAGTTAGGAAAAATAAATATTAGAAAAATGATTAGGTTGAATTTGTTCCTTTATAACGTTGACAGCTCAGCTACAGTAATATCTGCAGGAAAGCTGCTTTTTTGTTGCTACACTTTCTGTACTACTGGCTCCTTCTCCAGCATGCATATCCTATAAATCAATAGACCAGATCAGGTTCTCTCCTCCTGGGTGGTGAACTAGTCTGTCTGGCTAAAAGATGTATTGTCAGAGTGCATGGAATTCATTATGGAAGGTGTGAAACATTCAAAGTGAGAGTTTGTTCTTGGTTTTTTTGCTAATATTGAAATAGAAATGCCTCACCCTTTCTTATTTTAATGGGAAAATGTAGGTAAGACTGTATCAGGCTAGATTATTCTGTTTCATTTCAAAAGTCCACATATTTTTAGTATTTTTTTGTTTTTCAAACAGCTGCTTGTGCTCCCTTCACCAGTACTTTATCCTATTTATGTTTTAGAACAACCCTCTCAACCAGAAATCTTACATCAAGCAAACCTCTTAGAAACAGAGAAGCTACAAATGGTAAGAGCAGCATTCTCCCTCACAGTTATGTTCTCTACAGCTGCCTGAAGTCCCTTTACAGTCCAGACAGTGGTGATGGCTCAGAGGGGTGAATGAGCACCTGCCTGTGAGTCTATAGCCAGGCTGAGCACAGAGCAGTTGCCTTGCCTCTACTCTATTTATTCCTGCCTGATCTGCAAACAAGGGCTACCCTGATCTTAGACCCACCACCCTCTTCCAAATCGTTCCTCGCTGATCGGATATGCCTTATTTAAGAAAAGCAGTTGAGGTTAAGCATTTGAACTTTCTAGAACTTTTGACCCAAAACAGTGAAAGTAAAACCAGAATTATGTTAAAGCCTAGTGGAGAAAGCAAGTGGCTAATTCCTGTCTTCTTTGCAGCTCGGGGAGTGCGTTTCAAGGGACAGTTATCCCGAGGGCAACGTCACGTGGTACAAAAACGGGAGAGTTCTGCAGCCCGTGGATGATGGTATGTGCTGGTAATGGCCAATGTCCCTGGATCCACACATGGGTGTATGCATGAAGTGTTTGTAAGGGTTGCTCTGCCTTATTCTGATGTATTCTTCCTTTGAGAAAAACTGCTCATATGGAAAGATACAGCTGGAAGGAGATGTTCAGGCCTTTCAGAGTACCCAAGCTGGACCACATAATCTTTCTCTTTTAGTTCCAGTTTTTAATACACAACATTGGGACAAGAATTGCCTTTATTAATGATATCCCAAAGCTATTTTTGAGCACATGTAACTAATAGAAACCTGTATCTAATTTCCAACTTCTTATGAGGTATTAACTGTCTCAGTTTCATGCCTGTCCAATATTGTGTTTTGGACCACACAGACCATCATCTTATACAACTAATTATTATATTTCCAGGATATTTCAGAACAACTATTTTTTTTTCCTTCTTTTCAACTTTGACAGACCAATAAGGCTACAATATTTTTCCTTCCTTTTAAATTAGAGAGTAATTAAAAAATCAATTTGATCCTAATTTTTTTGCCATAATTTTTGAGGCTCTTTCTGTCTGACAAATTAGGCTGATTTGTATTAAAAACCCCACCAGTTTGCAACCAGTTTTTTTGTTTGGATTTGATTTAAAATATTAGGTCGGTTAGGAGTATGTTGTTGGTAAAATGTTCCTGGTATACTTCAGTGGCAGTACTAGAGGAGAAGTGTAGAATCTCTTGGGTAACATGTTTCATGTATGTTTGCAGCCTGATCTCAAATGCAGAACAGGCAACAACATACAGGAAAAAGGTTTCAAATTCTGTGTGTGTGACACTGAAACATTATCTCCTTTTCAGTTGTGGTCATAAATTTGCAAAAGATTGTGGACAGAACAACCGGACTCTTCACCATGACATCGTCTCTTCAGTACATGCCCACAAAGGAAGATGTAAATGCCAAGTTCTCTTGCATTGTGACTTATTATGGACCATCTGGCCAGAAAACAATGCAGTCTGAACCGGTTGTCTTCGATGTTCACTGTAAGTTATCAAAAAGCATCTTTTGCTGTACAAAGTCTACCTCCAGGGCAGGGGAAAGCAAAATCAGAAACAATTTTCAAAATTAGAGAGTGCTTGGCTATTGAAATGGTTTCTTCAAAACTGATTTGCATCAAGAATTTTTATTACCTTCAGATTTACCTGAGATTTCATTTTTCCTAGCAATGGAATAATGAATATCAAGATTTCATTGACAAGAGAAAAGTAATAGCCATAAAAAGCTACAGTGAAATAGGCTTTTGAGAATTTTAAGAGAAGTTATAGTGGTTGATAAAAATGATTCTTTGTCCCCTGAAATATGCAGTAAATACACAATACAGTTTTTAGTGAACTCAAATATTTTTCATCTGTTCAGCGTCAGCACCAGTTAATGCTGGCTGTCTACCTTTCACAACATGCTTCTCTACAGCTTTAAGATGCTGTGTTTTACATTTAAAATGTATAATTTGAATGTTGGTAGACTTTTAAGTAAAGAATTTGTGAAAATAATTGATTCTAACTGGACTGAATTCTAAAGCATCTTTCTTACTGTGTTACTGATGGATGTGGAAATCATAATGTTCCTTTGAATAAACAAAACAGGCTGTTGGCAAGGAAAGATCAGAGGAGGTGACAGCACTTAGAGACCAGGGGAAGAGACATTTCAAAGTCGTGTAAAATGACACTTCTGAAGGACTGTAGAAGGCAGCAGGTCACAGCAGGATGTAGAGGAACAGGAGACAGGCAATGTGTCAGTCGAGTATTACCTCTCTGCATACTTCTAGTACCACATCTTATAAAATATGAGTCCCTGTTTTGGGAATGATAGGGTCTAAGTGTACAGTCCAGCATCTGTGTTTTAGCAATGTGTTGTATGACAACTGTGTAATCCAGCTGCAAACAAAGAAAATAAGGTGCTCAATTTCTCCAAGTAGTGTGGGTGCACCACTGTCTTGAAAACAAAAGCCTTGGGCTGGAAGTGCCATGTATGTTCTGTCTAGACAATAGTTGCTTTTCCTCTACAGGTAAAGTTTGTTGAGCCACAGGGTAGGGGATCAGTTTTGACCTTGATCAAATAAAACCAAACCTTGGAGCAACTGGTCTTTGGTTTCATCTGAAGTCTGAGTTTTCTTTTTACCAGCTCTTTCTCCACAGCAACAACCAGCATAACTAAAGGAGAAGAAAACCTCTGGGAAACCTCTGGGACAGCTGTTACCCATGGGAATACCACAGGCATTTCAAGCCTGCCGACACATATCTCATCAGTTTAAAGCTAGAGACATTTCTTATTTTTTTGGTTTTGCTTTATAAAGCTGGGTACCAAATTTCACTGTGTTTTTTTCTGTCATTTGTGGAGCCCCATGACCATGAATAACTCCTGCTGTGCATGGCAGATGTTCCCAGGAAAGAAATGTAAGGACCAGAAAGCATTTGTTGCTATTACTTGCCAAGAGATGCTGTGCTGTCCTCATTTGCCCTCTGCTTTCACGCATTAGGGCCACTTCACCTGTTGAGAGTAAGGCTGTTCCAGATTTCTGTGGTGTGTGTACTGCATGCACTTGCAAGTAAGAACTAGCCAATATGAAGGGAAAAAAAGGCTGCATGCCTCTGGGGTGGTCACTGGCCATGTGCAATGTGCCCTCTGTATAAAGATTTAAGGTTTGATAAACTAGCTCTTCTAGTCCTAGTCTAGTAACACACAATTTAATTAATTCCAGCAGTGTGTTGCTAATTAGCAGATACTTGGAGGCAAGCACATTCTTCAGTACTGAAGAGGCCTCAGGTATGACCTTTGGCTTTAGAGTGTGGAGTTACCCAGTTTTCTTTCTGAGTATTTTCATCTTCTGTAACTTCAGTTCCTTACTCTACATAAATGCATCTCCAAATGAGTTTGTGAAATTCTTCATTAATAGATGCCCAAGCTTCAAGAGATGCATTTCATGACTGCTGTTAGTTGATGATAATGACCCGTCTGATTTGGTTTTGCTTTTTTAGTTTATTTCAGTGTTCCTAATTAGTTTCTCAATAATTGTTATTTTTTTAATGAGTCAAATATAATGCAGATTTTAAAAATGGCAGACTCAATTCTTAAGAAATGGAAGTCTTTCAGCCTTTTTTATTTTAGATTGACTGTCAAAACTGATGTTTTGTATCTCTAAAGCAATAGAACCAAATCATAACAACCTGCTGCTCATTTTGTGCAACTTATCTATTTCTCCTAAAGAAATGGGGAGAGCATGATTAAAATTATGCCTTCAGAAGATTTTTTAAAGCTATATCTATTCAATCAGGATCTAAGAAATGTTTTATTGTTTGTTTTGGTTTTTTATTTTATCTTTTACATTGAGTTAGTGCAGTCTTTAGTACTTAAGTATTTAATAGCTAGTTCACATCCTGGAAGGAGCCAGCCCACTGTAACCTAGTATGAGAAGAAGAGAGAATTAGCTCTTGCTGTGTTGGATGTTACTTGGATTAGGATAATTTAGCTCAGCTAGCACCAGTTACATGCTTGCTTTTGCAGCTGCAAGCAGGGAAGCTACTGAAAGCAAGGAGTACTGGGAGAGGAGTCTTGGAGCTGGACACTTAGATATTATCTCAGATATTTAATTATCTAGGCTCCAGTTATGTAGGGTTCTGCTCAGCATTAATCAGTGTGAAAAGATAATGTTTGTCAGGCAGGCTTTCCAGTCACGCCCTGCTGTTAGGTTTCTGTCTTGTTATGGATAAACTGCTTTACATAACAGATTCGAGTCAAGGATACTTCACACTCAGGCTGCTTCCAGCATTGGTGTTTTCCTTGAAATGGCACAGTGGCTGGGGCAGCTCTGGGGTAGCAGCATTCATTTACTACATGGCTGCCTTTTGGTGCTGGCTCCTGGAATTTTACTGTTGTAGAAAGCAGAATCTCAGATTTGCAAAAGCACCTAGTAAGATGGGCCAAGTCAGGCATGTGTGCCACTGAGAGGCAAGATGTTTCTTAGTGAAAGCAGGGGAGTACATTATTCATACCAAGCGCCACTCTGCATGGCATTGGACACCATCTTCCTGTTCTCAGGCTGCATCTTCCTCAGAAGAATGACCTCTTCATCTTAGACAACAGTTAAAGTTGGCTTTACTTCTGTATGTTTGGGTTTTTTTTCTAAATTAAAATTTGCTCTAGGTTGATTACTGTAGATAGAAGGGTAGGATATTTCTAGACAAAAGACTGGTGGTTTGCAAGAGTGTAACTTTTGTTTAACTGTGTCCATTTTTAATCCAGTTATGTTTATCTCTGTGGGGAAAAAATGTTCTAATTTAAAGTCTTTCTCTTTATTAATTCCTCCCATTTCAGTCTCAAGACAAAGCCTAAGCAATTCCAGGATGTATCTAGACATTCTTTATGACAACTTCGCCTTAACATAAACTTGACAGAAGGAAAGACATGTTGCAGCAGCCCCTGAAACTGAGTTTTTTGGCCCAGCAGCTACCAAGAGGAGCATGCATGGCATTCCTGGCCAGCTATCTTATTGCATCTCTTGTATTCCATACCAGCAGTGACGCTGGACTTCCTTTTTCCAAGCAGGCAAAGTTGTGCTTCAGCTCTGAAGGGGCTGAGGTAGAAGCTTGTTTGGTCATGCGTGGTGGTTCCATGGGAAGGGAGCTGAGGCTCTGAAGGAGGGAGGCTGTGGCAGGTTGGAATCAGCACCTGTCCTGCCCTGGGGAGGGGTGAGGCTGGGCTGTGTTAGGGCTCTCAGTGCCTGAGAAGCCGCAGTGGAACGCAGCGCCTGGTGCTGAGAAATCCCGCTGCAGGAGACAGACGTGAGGAATGCCTGAAGGGTCGGCAGGGCTGTAGAGCACACGCTTCACTAAACACACAATATCACCTGTCAGCCAGGGCTTTCTCTGCTGGGGAGACTTTTTCAGTGTCTAATAAGGTTGCTGTATCTTAATGCAAGACTGGCATCTTTGTTGGAATTTTATTTGTCCTTTGACATTAAAATAGTGAGAGTTATCTGCCCATATTATTTTAATTTTGTTCATTTTACTTTGTTTTTTAAAAATTATGTTTAGGCCTCTACTTAGAAATAATAGCATCTGCTAAAGAATACTCTGCTTTAAAAAAATTATGAAAGTAAAATGTAAGTTATAGTTCAACTTCAGTGAACATGACAGACGTATGTTACTTTTACTGTTCTGTTGACTATGCTGAGGGTCCTATTATGTTCACCAGATTTATCTTTCTGAAAGCCTGTAGTGATCAGCATATAGAATAGGCTGAACATAGTTGCTTAGTTCATATTTATTTCTTTTTAATGCCAGAAGGCTATTATCTAGTACTAATACATGGCATTGAGAGCTTCAGTTGTTTTTCTGATTACTGCGGCCCTCCAAATAGGGAATTTCACAGAGGACAAGTTAATCCCTCATAATGAAATCACACCATGAAATGGTTCATACTAATCAGGATTTCTTTTGCTTTAAAGCACATGACATAGTTGTAATCATTGCCGTTTCAGTTACAGGTATTTTGGAGAATAAAAATGAATTTTATGTCATATGAGTTCTTTGCACTTAATTGGCAAGAATATATAAAGTGTGATTAACTTCAAGTTCTTTTATAAAAAGATCTACACATGCAAATATTTTCAGCTGCAGGACGATAAAATTGCATTTTCTTGGGCAATGAATATTGTATGCATAGTGTTGCTGTATGATTATGCTGAAGCTATTAAATATTTTCACAGACCCAACAGAGAAGGTGACTATTCAAGTGCTGCCACAAAGTAGTACCATTAAAGAGGGCGATAACATCACTCTGAAGTGCTCAGGAAATGGCAACCCTCCTCCACAGGAGTTCCTGTTTTACATTCCAGTAAGTCCTGCCTTGCTGTCACTGCCTAGTGAAATATTCTGTATAATTCCTTCCTGCAGACATTGCTACATGTCAGTGTCTACGTGGTTTTGTAACAAATGAAGAAAGGAATTTGATGCGACAAACACTGAAGATAGACATTGACCATTATATCACACTCCAAGAACACCTCAACTCAGTTGGCAAAATATTTTTGAAAAAAACTCTCCTTCCCCCCAGCCCACCCAAATTTTTCAGGAGTTTAGACCTACTAAAAATTACAAGGCTTTATTTCCTGTCATCAGGTATTTTAATAAACAGTTTTGATTACAGCAGTTTAGCATCTTGAAGAAAGCCATCTCATCTGTTGTCATAACACAGATCCAGCAGTGAAAGTACAGCAAATTAGTTCAGCTGTTTTTTGGACTTTCACAGCTTAATCTCTGTGCAATTTCTTTTCTTCAGTTAATTGTTTGGTGGCATAACAACACATAAAATAATGTGTGTGGCAGCACAGAAGAACAAGTCTGTAAAATGCTTAAGACACAGACTGAGAAAAATAAAGGCTTTGTTATCATTAATCTTCTTAGTACTGGTGAAATCCACAGACAGATGTAGCTTTATATTCTAAGACTCCTGGTCCTTGTTCCCATGTCCTGCTTCCCACTCCTGTTTTATATGCCTTATTTGTTCCTGCTGCAGCTCTGAGCAGAGCTGCTCTTGCAAGAAGCCAAAAGAAGTGGTATCCTTTCAGATATTTCAATCCCAGCATGTCACCCTCTGAACATAATCGTCACTACTCTGGACTCCTGGCATGTTTGAATTGCTGGAGAGAGCAAGGGGAGCTAGGAGCTGAAGTCCTTATCTCAGAACAGCCATTTAGATTCAGTGAGTCATCCTAGAAAGTCACTAAATGCCAGTGAAAAAGTGTCTGGTATCTCTCCTTGCTCCACTATCACAGTGAGCGAGCTAAACACCCGAGTTTGTCTTATCTGTGGGCTCCCTGCTGTCTGATACTGATCCTTTCTCTCAAGGAGAGTTACAGTGGGTGATCTCTTTGAAAGGCTCACAGGTATTATAAATCTCTTTCTGGATTCAGAGATAGGAATTAGGGTATCATTCTATGCTTTTTTCAAAGCTGATCTAAGTCAGTAATCAGGGGGAAATTGGGGAACTGGACAGCCATAAAGCAGCATTTGCTGGCTAATTCAAAACACCAGTGTGCTTGTGCTGTTCAAAAATGTGCAATGCAGTACAATTCAGTTCATGATTTGTCCTAAGCTGAATATATCAGAACCAGATTTAGAAACACAGTTTTGTTGTTTTGATTTCTGCAATACTTGTTAGTAGACTGTTTTTTTCACCTAAACTTTTAAATTTTGTATTGTAACATCCTCTTAAAATGAGTTAGTCATTCAAGTAAAAGAGGAAGCTCTTGATTGTAGTTGTTTTTTAAAATAATGTTATCATGCAGGAAGTAAATGTTACTTTAACAATAGGTAATTACATTTCAATGATGCCATGTCTATACATGCTTTGGAGTATTTCACCATCCTTATAATTAAAAAAAATCCACAACAAATTTAGTGGATTTAGCAGGCCCATGTACAGTAAATGTCTTGTTTTCCACCCACAGGGAGAAACAGAAGGTATAAGAAGCTCAGATACTTACATAATGACAGATGTGAGACGAAATGCAACAGGAGAATACAAGTGCTCTCTGACTGACAAAAGCATGATGGACTCGACCACCATCACTGTGCACTGTAAGTCATTGCATTTTGCCCTCCTAGGTAGGATACAAACTGATCTTGACCTCCTGGGATGGTTCTCTGGTTTGTGTATGCAGCATAGGGCAGTTACCTACAGGTGAAGTGTTGGTTTGAAGGCGTGTCCAGTCATTTCTAGTTATTCTAATGTATTTCTGTTTGAAAATCTTGACTTTCTCAATTTTGGCTCAATAGTTTCACTTCACGTAACCTTGGATAGTATATGGTTCTATTACACTGTCACATACAGTGAGAATTTTGTTATTTTATCTTTTGCTCATGTGACTGTATATAGGGAAAATTCTTCCAGCTGTGCCTTAGAATGTACACAAACATGGAAGCTAATCCACAGGAATATCACTGAACGTCATTCTTCATAGTTAAGTTCCCATTCCCTCAATGAGGTTAACAAGTAAGGAGCCTAGATTAGAAACTTAGGAAGTCATTATGTTCACATAGGAAAAGTTGGGGTTTTTTACTTTTTCCAGGATCGTGAGAGCTACAGAGCTCAGTAAATTTTCTTTAGCTGGATGTTGTTTAGTCACACTATCAGCAACACTTCGAAAGCAGCCATTGAACTGGTTGAACCATTGAAGCAATAGTTGCTTTTAATCTCTTTATGCAGAAGTCAAGAGCAGGAACTCTTTCAAACTCTGCTATACTATCACAGGCTGTTAAATAAAACTCACGCCAGGGGTAGAAGTTTTCCCCTAAAAACGTTGATTGTAGTCTTCACAGTATCATCAGTAGTTGACAGGTTCAGAGGGATCTGAAGGATAATGAAGTTTAAAGGCTTCCACTGTCGTTATATTTCACATTAAAACAAACTTCATGTTTCTGTACTTGGTTTTGAATTTTTTTTTTTCTTGGAAGAGGTACAATACATGCATAATATATTGGTGATTATTGATTAATTACACTACACATGATGAATTACACTATTATATTTAATTAATATTTTGCCTTTAATAAGATCATCCATTGTTACCCTGCCCACCTGTTCTGTTTGCCAAGAGCTGGGCATGTAAAACCTGAAAAGGGCTCTGTGCTGCTGCCTCTTCACTGCTGGATAGCAAAGGTATCTTTGCTCTGCTATAACCAACCCTTTGATTTCTCTCCAAGTGTATTGCATGTCCACTTTCATAAATAATTACTCTAAAAAATGGCTTCCTCAGCTCCAAGTTGTTTTTAATAAGTCAGTTTTCTTGTGTCTTCTATTTTGTCTGCTATTCAAAGAGCTTTGCTATGCCAGAGAAACATGTAATTTCTAGACATGAATCTGCTGCCAGTGCTGGCAGCTAAGGCAGCTACTCAGAACTCAGAGCTGCACTCCAGTGCCCTACTACTTCACTTTACTTAGAGTTCATTTTGTTTTTTTCCAAAACACCTCTATCTGCAATAAAGCCTTTTTTTTAAATGAGGTGCAGTGGCCTGGAACAGTTCTGTAATTCCTGAATGTCCAGACCATGTCCAGACCATCCTTAAGGTACTTTATTGTCTTGTCTGATGCTGGTCTAAAGCATTTCTGCAGCATGTGGTTTGTCCTTCAGATACTACTTACTAATGCTTATCAAATCCCACTTTTTCACCCTCTTTTGCTTTATTGCTCACCTTTTATATGGATGAATATTCCTCTCTGTAGTGGCATACTAAAAAAACCTTGATTAGGAGTCAGGACTTTCCATTTCTTCACATCCCATCTCATAAAAGTTGTTTTTAATATTTTCTTTTTAAAAAAATAAGCACAACAAAATAAGCACCACAAGCACAACAAAAAGCAGGCAATATAATAGCACTAATTAAAATAAATTCAAATCAATCAATTAATTTTAATATTTAAATAAAATTTAAATTAATTTAAATTTGATAAACTATTTATAGTAATTTGTTACATTTCAACTGTAGCATCTTTTCCCAAACCAATTTTATTAAGCATTATAATGGCACTGATTTCTTTCAGTGTCTAGGTAGGGAAAGCTTTGTGCTGGTATCAAAAAACATTATTATGCCATAATCCTCAAATATTTTTGTTGTAGAGAATACCAAGCTCCATTTTTCCAAGTTGACTGTAAATTATGAGACTTACAGAAAGCTGAAAATTGACATTAAAGTGTCAGTTACACATAATGCTTAGGGAAATTATTTATGAAGGAAATTGAGGGGGGATGAAAGATTCCCTGTCCTATTCGTGGAACATAAAGGACAAACTGCACAACCTGAGCTCTTGCCCTTCAGAGCAGAATCTGTGCAGCCAGGTCCCAGTTTAAAGTACTGAGTGCTCATGGTTGGCATGATTTGTCCCTCTACAGAGGCAGCAACAGAACAGGATTGATATTGTGGATTTGGGGTTTTTCACATGTGGTTGTAAATTCTCTGCCAGCTCTGTTCCTTCAGTGAGTTTGCCCAGGGTCAGATGAGCAAAACTGGCAGGGAGGGGACCAGGGCAAAAGCTGTTTACAGCCACTTACAGAGGCGTAGAAGCACACCCTGAGTGAGGCAAGGAAAGCAGCCAGCAGTAGAGGACAGGTATGCCTTCCCTCAGCTATGAAGAAGCAGCTCTTTCAATCCACAGTGCCCTTTCATTATCTGTTGCTGTGGGGATTTGAGCAGCTTGGTCTAGTGTTGGTGTTCCTGGCCATGGCAGAGGGGTTGGAAGCAGAGCATCTTTTAGGTCTCTTCCAGCCCAAGCATTCTATGATTCTGTAATTGTTTCTGCACATAAAACCTAGTGTGGAGTAAGTAGGTCTGTGGAACTTCCTCTTTGTGATGCTTTCCTTTCTGCTAAAATGTGTTCTGCAAACCATCCAGTAAATTGAAAGTCTTAGGAGTATAGCATTTGTATTTCTCCATAGATATTTTTATAGCCCTGTCTTGACTTGTCTCATCTTTCAGTAAAGCCATTGAAAATACAGGGGAAATCACCTTTTGAATGTTGCATGGAAAAATCTATTCTCAAGATACTAGGAGAAGTTTCCAGTTGTCTGCTAATTTATTTATGGAGTTCAGACAACAAAGAAGTGACTGCATAGTTTTCCCAAATGCAATACAGTATTCCATCAGAGGCCTCCTTTAAATGCTGGGAGTCTGTCCTAGATGTGCCACAGCTTCCAAACTGAAATTTCTGCTTCAGTCTTGCCCACATTAATTCCATACCTCCCTCACATGATGTGGTGGTACGTGCAGAATGCACTGTTTGTCTCTTCCCTGCCCTACTTGGTATGCAAAGGCAGCACTGAAATCAATGCAAGACTTCAAATGAGACTACATTAAGAGCTAGCATATATTGAAAATGGTGCCTGATGAGGAGCTTGTTTCTGAAGAACATTTCAAAGCCAAACGTGAAATGTACAGAAAATTCTCACAGAAAAGTTTTTCTTTCAATGGAGACAAAAATTTGGTTTTGATAGTCTTCTATATGTAAGAAATGTTTTTTCCTCATACTCCTGTACCAAAGTGAGATTATTTACTAAGTAGAGAGGTAAAGGTAACTACATCACATTACTTTGTGGACCTTACAGATAAACTGGCAGAAAATTAAGCTAAATCAAGTTGTTCACGTAGAGCTTCTAGAGGGGATCCTATGTTAAACAGTAGCTTAATTCTGTCTTGCCTTATAAGTCATACAAATACTTCTCTGACTTACATAGCTCATCTCATACCCTCTGCATTTTCCTGAGCCACTACAGCAACCAAGACTGGTGTGGGGAGGGATTGTAGTCCCAGTTGCACCACACAAAGGGGCCAGCAAGGCACAGTCAGACTACCCTGGAGGAAGACTGGGCTGAAGGATTGCTCTGGGCTCAGTGTCAGTCATGCCTGAGATGAAGGCAAAAGCTTCCATGAATTTTTGCTTCCTATGGCAAATATGAGAGGAATGCCTTCTGAATGGCCTTTGGTGATCTCTTAAGTTTGAGATGCTATCTTCCTTTAAGGAACAAAAGGTTTAAGTATGTGTAGAAGGAAATTCTTGAGGGGAAAAAAAAAAACAGCTTTTTCTTCAACCACTCCTCTGCCCTGTTAGAATGTGTTTAAAAAGAAACACATCCTATACACTGTCCAAATCTGTGTACTGCTCACTGGAGGAGTCTTGTTATTTTATTTCCTTTTTTT
>VYZP01049226.1:9389-35266 GCA_013400635.1 Hypocryptadius cinnamomeus | reverse complement strand
AAGCCACAGGAGAATAGTTGGGTTCCATTTACTGGTTTCAGGAGGGAGGATAGGAAATCCCCATAGAAATACAGAAACAAGATGCCATTTTATCTCATCAAGATTTTTGACTCATTCACAGATGAAAGTGCAGTTCTTGTGGCCTCTCAGAAAAGACATTGGGCTTGTAACACAGATAATAATGCTGCAGACCTGTAGTACAGGCTGAACCCTAGTTGTTCCCTCAAGTTCTACCTGTAATTACAATAGTGTTCCCAGGGCAACCACTGAATGAAGTAGTGAAGTTCACTGTTTTGTTAAGGAAAACTCACTTTCCTCCACTGTGATTTTTGTCTCAAGCTTTTTTCAAACTCTGCTTAAAAGCCAAAAGGAGGCTTTGCAGCCTTTTTCCAGCAAGTACTATATTTGAGATGAAGTCATGTGTGCTTTTGACCACATGTGTTTGTGTGTGCGTGCACACATCTGTGATAGTCATTCAATCAGGCAGCTTGGCTTACAAGCAAGGCACTGTCAGAGGGGAAGCAAAATAAGGATTGGAAAACTCTGCTTTTCTTTCACTGTAGGATTAAAATCTTTTTAAAATGACCAGCCCACCAAATCCTTAAACTAAGAAAAAACCAGAGCTGTGTTTCCTGATGTTTCTGTTACTGGCTCTCACCCTGCCTTGTGTCAAACACATCTGTCGCTGACCGCAATTTCCCTTGAGCTTAAATATGTCAGGCAGACCTTGGACTCTTTTTTCAGGTACACAAAAGTGGCATTTTAAGTTACAAATAAGAACAAATTAAGGTCTTCATGTGCAGTTCCCCAACCCTGTAATTTAGACTTCTCACCCCTTCAGTCAGTATCATGTCTCATACACCCTCTTTGACCTTCTTCATCCCCTTCAGATTCTGAGGGTAAAAATCCTCTAGTTTTACTACACAAAAGAAAGGCACCCCTTGACCATTGCCATTCTCTCTACAATTACTATTTAGGATAACCTGTCCCCACCTGCACTAGTCCTCCTCTGAAGATGCATTTCTACCTGGCTCATAGTAAGCTACCCTCACAGCATTCTGTGTATCCCTTTCCAAGATGCACATGCTATTATGTGAAGTACTTCTTCAGCTTCTTGTGCCTACTCTGTCATTCTTTCAGCAGAACAAGGTGAAAAAAATGTATCCATTTTTCTAGTGATTAGTGAGGTTTTGCTTTTCCTTTTAGCTTATAATTACAGCAAGAATATGAATGTTCTGCAATGCCTGTTTTAGAATAATTCTCTCATCTCCCTTCCTTGTAAAATTGACTTGAATTTTATTGAAGAAATGAAATCTTGAATTTAATGAGTGCAATTAGTCACATTTTCTTTTCTTGATAAGCCTCTGAAATGGGCCAGGCTTTCTGAGATTAACTTTTTACAAATGTTCTTTCTACCCCAGATCTGGATTTGCAGCTTACTCCTAGTGGAGAAGTCACAAAACAGATTGGAGAGGCCCTGCCTGTGTCATGCACAATTTCTTCTAGTAGAAATGCAACTGTGTTTTGGATAAAGGTCAGTAATTAATCTATTTCACACTCCATCTGGGTGTTCACCCTTCATATTACTGCTGCTACTTTAGTGTTTTGGAAGGAAGGAAGGAAGGGAGTTGTTCATTGGGCTTCTTAAAGAATACTGTTAAAATGGGTCTTACGCGTGTGGTTAAAATGAGATCTACTCACATTGATGACTGAAAATCAGTTACTGTAATTATCAGCTCAGCTTCCAAATGGAGAGAATTAAGGCATATTGTAACACAAATACAACTTCTGTGAAATGGTCTATACAAGGCCCTTTGAGAATAAGGTTCTTCTAAAAGAAAAGCCCATTTGGAAGAACTTTGGTGCGTTTTGTCAGAGGTGCGCTTGGTCTTGGTTCTGATAAACATAACAAAAGGGAAAGGGTTGAAAGGTTAGATGGTGAAAAATGTAGCTATTGAAGTAGGTGGCTTCATGCAAAACCCATAGTGCTGGAAACTTATCGTAATGATGCTTAATGGTTGTTTATGAGCATATGTTGATCTTATAAGCCTGGCCTAGAGGAGAGTTACTTCTGTCTCAAACATTTTATCACTCATGGTCTTGGCCAACCTACTAGAAAAGCTCAGAGCTAATAACTGATCCCATCTATGCTCTTGATTTAAAAGCAAAATTGTTCAAGAAGAAAGGAGATGGCTTCTGTAAATCTCCAGCAGTTTCCACTTTTCATGCTCTATATTCAAGTGTACTTATTAATGGGGAAACAGCTTTAAAAATGAGGCTCAAATTTTCCAAAGCATGTGAAAACTTCTGTCAGTAGTAGTCATTAAGGGGTTAATGTATTGTGAGTCCATCTCTGTCATTTCTAACTCCTGACTTTATCAGGACAATACCAGAATGCAAACAAGTCCATCATTTTCAAGTCTTCAGTATCAAGATGCTGGAAACTATGTCTGTGAAACTACTCTGCAGGAGGTCGAAGGACTGAGGAAAAGACAGTCACTTAAACTTATTGTGGAAGGTAAGCAAGCAGATAGTTACAATTATTAATTTAATTGTTATTTTAATATAAAATGGTTAACTGTAATATTGTTCTTGTAGGAAAACCTCAAATCAAAATGACCAAGAAAACCAACACAAATAAAATGTCTAAGACAATTATCTGCCATGTGGAAGGTTTCCCCAAACCAGCAGTACAGTGGACAGTTACGGGCAGTGGAAGCATCCTAAATAAAGCAAGTATCTTTCTTACTACTTTATTCACCAAAAACTAGTGTATAGGAAGTGCAAATTAAAATCAAGGAACATTTTTGAGGTAGTGAGATTGAAGAAAAGTCTTTTTCATTTATCTAAGAGAAGGTTAAGTGGTAGCTGTAGCTATGTGGTACTTAAATGGATGATTTTTTTATGATAAAGCCTTTTTGAATAGAACAGGTGAAGGCAAAGGAGATTCACAGGCTACAAGCTGAAGCTGGAAGGAAAAATAAAAGGTTACAAATGAAATATGCATTTTTTTAAATGAAAGTACTTAGTCGTTCTATCTAGGTAATGTGCTGATTTTGCCATTGCATAAAGAATTTGCAAATAATGATGGAATTGTAGAACTTACATTAGAAAGCAAATGGGTACTTGATGTAGGCATTAACTGAGTGAAATGTAATGAAATTTGGCATGTGTGAATCAGAAGTTACATTCATTATAGTTCGTTATGTGCTTTGCAGCTTTTATCCTAATATTTATAGTTGTTTCTCACTGGAAACAGAATGATTATGCATTCATCCTGAGGGATAAATAAGAAGGGAAATATATATAGCAGGGAAAATACCTGGAAAATATGCATACTGAAGTATTTTTATATGGATTACCAAATCCCATGAAAAGCATTGTCAGATTTTGCCTTAGCAGGAAAAATAAATGAGACCTCTCTACAGTCAGTGGCTGGAAGGACAATATACAGTGCTCCTGTAGATTCCATTACATTTCATTAGATTTTGCTCTGAGCCTGCAGAAATTATGTGTACAAGTAAATGGACAAAATTGGTCCATTTACCTGTAGGTATAGGGCAGGAATTGTCTTGAAGCTATATAAATTATTGCAAATCATTTTCTCAGGGTGTCGCATTAATCCAAGAATGATGTGCAGCAAATTTAAGAAAAAACACATTGATATTACAGTACAAATACTATAGGTGCTACTAGACACATGTAGCTTGGCAAAATAATGCTTAGTGTGGAAATAGCTTGGAAAGCTGGAAACTGGAAAATGTGGAACAATTCTTCCCCTTATAGTGACATAAATGAGAAACAGCAAGATGGAAAAAATTATGCCTTAGAAGTTTGAAATTTTAAGAATTTTTTCACTTGGAATATTTTTTAAAATACTTGAATTAAAAGCAAATGTTGTTAATTTTTTAGAAAAAAATTTTTTAGAAAAAATTTTTGTTGCAGAATGTTGTTAATTTTTTAGAAAAAAAACTTTTTTATCATTGGTCTTACAGTGTGCACTATGCTATCTATAACTGGATATTTTGGCCAACTTTTTCTTTCAAATATTCACATTATCATTTAATAAAACAATGTAGTATTTCTCTTGCTATTGTTTGGAAAACTGAAATATTAGTTGAAAGTTATTTCCCACTGAACATTTTCACTGTGTAATACACGTGATGCATGTGTTGTTCGTTATGTTTTTAAATGATACTAATCTTCATTTTTCACCTTTTCAGACAGAGGAGACAAAATATGTTAATGGGAAATTTTCCAGTAAAATTGTAATTGCTCCTGAGGAAAATGTAACTTTAACTTGCATTGCAGAAAATGAGCTAGAAAGGACTGTGACCTCCATGAACGTCTCTGCTAGTGAGTGTCCTCTAAAGATAATTTCCTTAAAGTTACAGTTTCTCATAAAGTACCCATACATCACACTCAAATGAAGAGTAGGTCTGCATAGTAATGTTAATAGTAAGATATTTAACCTTTTTGTCTTAAGTCAAGCAATTGTAAATCCACTCTGGATCAGAAGTACATAAAATTTATTGATAGCTTTTTACAATAAGTCACTTAGTCTTCATGAGTTTCTTGGCTAGCTACAAAGGTAAACAATATTACAAAATAATAGTACAACATAGTAGTACAAACTACTGCAAAGTAATGCTTCATTTACAAGACAGAGATATTTATTTATTACAAAATTAACAATCTCTCTTAATCCCTAAATTACACTTTATTATTATTGGTATGATTTTACTCACAACAGAAATCAGCCATACTGGGCTTTAATCATATATCACTATGAAAGGTAGTGAGAAGCTATGGAAAGGTAGGACAGAAATTCTCAGGAATATTTCTGACTTGAATATTACAGGTATAGAATAAGATTCTTCTAATGTATATAGTATAGACACAAAGGAAAGGCTTCTATTTAAAGATGGGATTAAATATCTTGTTTGGAAAATACTGTTCCAGTTTCTGTCATTGCTGTAAATAGGTAATTAAAGTTGATTTTTAGGTCTGTGTTGTCTTTAATTCAATTTTAACATTTTTCATTTCAGTAAGTATTCCAGAATATGATGAGCCAGAGGATAGAGGTGGTATGTATGGTTTCCTCTCTCTTTTTTGTTCCGTTTTTTTTTACTTTCTAATCCCTTTTTCTGTTTCTGGTGAAAATTCTTTAGAAATGTTGCAATGCTTTACTTTATCATAGGTCTTCTCATTAACTTTTCTTCTTTGCTTCAGATGACAATAGTGAAAAGGTTAATGACCAGGCAAAGCTAATAGTGGGAATTGTGGTCGGTCTTCTGCTGGTTGCTCTGATTGCAGGTGTTGTCTACTGGCTCTATGTGAAGAAATCAAAGTAAGAATTTTTTGAAAACTTTATATTAAGCTGGGAAAAGAATAGTGATAAGAAGAAATGTATGTTTACTTGTTTTCCTTCCTCTACAGCATTCCAGTTTTCTGGAGTGGAGAAAAGCTGTTACAGTAGGTGCACTTGATAGCAAAAGGAAACTTGGTACCTCTGATTGGCTTATCCTAATGCTTAATGGGACTCATCTCCTGGAGGTGGGGTTCTAAGATTTTCATAGATCATAGTAGTAATGAGGTCCTGTTTCCTGAAAGCCAAGTCTGTGCTGACTCTTGCATTTAAATATAGTATTTAATTGTGGAATGTGATGTGTGGAAGTCTGTGTGGCTGTACTGGTGCTAGAAATTGCCTTCATTTAGACATTGGATATCTCATTTCCTTTAAAAATGGAATAACATACAGAATAAGACTCAACCATTTTAGGGAGAAGAGAGATCCTTAATTGTTTTGTTCACAGGTACTTTGAGGTTTCTGAAATAAAATTGGTAGAGCTTCTGTTGCTGAAAAATCTAGGAGCTCTCATCCCAGTCCAGGTTGTAGACATCATAGGCATAGAACAGCATTTTCCATTTTCAACTTTCTTCCTTGTCACAGAGGCTCACTTCAGAAAATAGATGGGAAGGTGTTAAGAAGTGACCATGTTGCTCCATCCTGTTGAAGCTGGCTATTACTGTGTGCCCCATTTGGTCCTACCCCTATACCTTTGTCTCCAGGGAGAACTGAGGGCAGTCAGAAGCAGCCTTGCTTTTTGGCAGCTCTCACAGCTGCTTCTGAGCAGGGGAGGTTAGGTGGCTGTGCATAACCTGCTCCAATCAGTACAGGTGTAAAAGCAGTCTTAAAGTTCAATTGGTTTTAGTATGATCTTCCATTAAAATTGAATCAAATGAAATGTAAAGTATACCAGTGGGATTTTACTATGAACAAATGTGTTTTCACTGTTGTGAAAGTACAACAAGGAATTCTCCATCTGCTAAGAAATGCTCCTTTTTTTTGGATAATACATAAAGACTTTGGCTCAACCATAACTGATCAGGTTTTTGAAGTTTTCCAAATATAGAATTGTTATAAATTACCCATGCACAGAACCGCACTCGGTTACTATAGGGGTTTTTTTGATTTTTTCCCAAGGCTTATGCTTTTTTTGGTAAAACATTAAAAGTAACAACATAGTGTTCTTCCTCCCACACTTTGCTACTGTTGCAATAATGTCTAAGATAACTTTGTCATTCCTTTTCGAATGTGTGAATGTGGAGTCATGAAACTGTGGTACACTGCTTTGGGTTTCTTTGGATGAGGTGGTTTGAGTATAACAAGGGCAGAGAAGGTAAAATATCTCTTCTTGCACCATTGAGTAGTGTGGGGAGAGCTGACAGGAATCGTAGAATATAGTATGAGATGAATTTATGAATTACAACACTTTTTTCTGCTTCAAAGATAGGATATGGCGTAATCTAAATGGACACCACTTCTTTTCCTCATGCTCAGCTTCTCTTCCTAAAGCTTAGAGGAAATATTAGAGCTAGAATTTATTAGACAGGTTCACTGGAAACAAAAATATATAGCCTTTATAGTTAAACAGTAGTCTCTGTATTTGATACATGGTTGCTGGCTTCCAAACCCCTTAATTGATGTATCATCATTGACAATCTCCTGTTCTCTGTATATTTTTAAATTGATCTGCTGCTATCCTCCCTGCTTTCTGCACACCATATTTGCAGGAGCAAGCAGAATGTCAGTACCTATTCTGACAAAGTTTTCATTATGAATCATAACCTAGCAATCAAAGTAGACCTTGCAAAAAGCAACTTACACCTCTGGACACAAGCCCCCATCTGCATCCAGGCCAGCAGGTAGTAGTTATTTTTTGAACCCACCCTTGACCAGTAACTCACCTAATCTCTATCCCCAAAGTGACGCCAAAGGAAAGTCTGAGAAGGCAGCAGCACAGAACTTTCCAAGTCTGCCGAGGCAAGAAAAACATTACTTTTTTTTTGTTATTGGTGTTGTGGTCTGTATAATCTTCTATTGTCTTGTCATCCACACTAAGTAGGAATTATACTTGTAGCCTTGGAATATATTCACAATAAATCACTTGTACAGTTACTCACTGCCTCAGCTTCACTTGATGGAAAAGCTGATTATTGCCACGTATTCTTTTCAGTGTGAATATTATCCCATAAATCAGAGACTCATCTGTATTCCACATCCTGCATCCAGCCTCCTCTTGAATAAAGAGTTGAGGCTACCTACCCCAGCATGCTTTGTTTCTCCTTCATCTGAGCAGAAGGCCAAACAGTTGTTCTCTGCAGATTTCTCCTTTTTCCAGAAAGGATGTTGTAAACTAATCTGTACTGAAGAGAATATAACTCGGCACTTTGGAATCTTTGTAAAATTTTTGTGTCAAGCATCAGTTGAGAGATTGCAGGACACCCATGTTAGATAAATGCTTCATACATGAAATTTTCACCTTGCCAGAAACAGCTGAGGGTACAGCAGAAATGAAAGATTCAGAAAGGAAATAGTGCATTCAGCACCCTGTCCCCGGCTCTCTAGTCATGGAAGTTGGCATGTAGTTGGATCTTGGCCCCATTTTTATCCCTGTAGTTGGAAGGCGCCCAAATCTCAAGTCACATGAGGCTAGATGAAGGTTAAAGTGGTTCAACATCCAGTGGACATCACTTCAGCTGGGCCAGCTGAATCACAGCAGCAATCTTACAGTTGTTCACACTCAGAGCACATCAAACTCTTGAAATGTTTCTTAGGTCACAGTAATGACAAAGGTTATGGGCATCTCTGAAAGTGAACACTTGAAGCATAACAGTTCTGCTTTTCTGATGCTTTATAGCAAACAAGCATATGAGTCAGATGTGATGGGCCGAAGATGTAAGAAACTCACTATGTTTTCAACAAGACTCAGCATTTGTATTGGTTTTCACTCAGTTCCCTTTCAGAGAAAAGACATAGTTACCAAATGTCTCTGAAAGTGTCAGGTCCTAACACAAATCTCATATAAAAGTGACACAAATTAAAAACAGTCACCCATTTCTTGTTGACTGGAATATTTTTCTAATATCTCTGTGGTTTTTCCTACTGATGGACATTTAAAAATAATTGGAGGAAGTGGAAGGCAAGATTGGAGTAAATAAGGAGGTTGCAGCTAGTCCAGATTGGGATGTATAAAACCATTTGCTCCTAGAAAATCATCTGCAAGAGTACAGGTGAGTGTAGCTTTAAGGAAATTCATGGCTCTTGCTTCAGCACCCAGAACTACACAGATGTGTATCATCTTACCTGTCATTATCACAAGGTTGGGTAACAAGGACAAACATCACTGCATACTTTCTTCCTTAAACAGTGTTGAGGGAAAGGCCTAGACTTGTGAGATGAAAAGAGATCAGAAATTAGAACCTTATAGCAATTTTTGGGTCACCTATATGTAGTCTGTATTTACACTACAGCAGGCAAAGCAATTATCATGGAAAATGGTCTTCATATTACAAACAATGCTATGAACAGTATCTGAACAAGATCCATGAAAATAGTGGCCTCACAGCACACATACTCCAAAGAATGCTAAAAATCTCACTTTGGTACTACTTACAGAGAGATTTTGATTAGGATTCCCTCAGGATAATTATTTTCCTGAAGAGCAAGCATAGATAAATATTAAATATGAGTCATAATTTTAGCAAGAGCTCAGAATGATCCATGATTTACAAATTAATTTAGAGGGAAAAAAAAAAAAAGAAGAGTGAGTAAACTCATATTTATACAACCAACTTCTCACTCTTCAGAACAACACTATTGAAGGTGTGAGCTTTTTTTGTGGAGCTGCAGATAATGACAGTGTGAGAGTGCTTCAGGTCTGGGTAAAGTGGGCTGTCTTTTGGGTAAATCCTTGGGAATATTTCTATATGTTCAGACTCCATTGCCCAGCTACTCAAATATTATGAGGAAGTCGATCTTGACTTGCAGATGGAGCAAGCTGGCAGGAGTTAATGCACAGAAAAAGTAAGGAACAATTGTTGTTGAATATTAAGCTGGAAAAGGACCACTTGTCCTGTGCCTGAAGTCACCTCAGGAAGTGATGGAACTCATGTTTTGAGACGTTTCTGTTACAAACCCGAGCACGTCTGTTGAGCCCTGGGGACTGGTGCCGTGCCAGGGGTGGCTGCTCCTCTGCTGTTGGTAGAGCACTGCCTGGGGACCACACCTCTGAGCAAAAAATAACTCCTGGGTCTCTTAATGACACCATTTAGATAGCACTAAAAAAGGCTGCAGCATTGTTTGTGCTGACGTGGTGATTCTGCCTAGATAATGGCATTTGGGGAACAAAAGAACAGGTCAGCAGGATCACTGAACCATCATAAATAAACGGCTGCATTTCAGTCTCAGGCATTGAGAATCAAAATCCATCTGATTGTCAGACATGAAAAACTTCTGCTGCTCTCATTTCAAGCAAGTGGTTTGTAACATCCTCCAAAAGAGTTCTGGAGCACCTGCCTCTTTCAAAGTTAGTGTTACCCTTTAAGTCTCCCATTTTTGCCCAGTGTGGCTTTAGGAAAATAAAGGTGCCATTTAGTTTGACTGAATATAGAACTAAAATAGATTACTTTAAAAATCAAAACCTGATCTCACTGCAGAATCTCCTGACGTTAATCACGGAATACTTTTAACCTAATCAAAAACAAGACAGTTGTTTCTGCTGTTAAGTGTCAGGTCATATGAGATTCAGTCTGATTTGGGCACTGTAAAACTGGTGATAAGAGGCCAAAAAAAAGGATCCCAGTGAGCCATGCCAGTAGTCTATCCAGTCTCCAAGTTATATGAGTTATATACATCAGCAGTTATATGAGGACAGATGTGCATGGTACTGCTTTCTCACATGCAACTCACTTCAGCTCAGGTAATTACCTGAGTCCAGATTCTTTCAGCTTTTCATCTCTTCCCCTATTGTCTCCAATTTTGTGAGACTTATTTATGGTAAAGACTCATTAGCCACATGACAAGCCAAATTATGTGCTCAACCTAAACCAAACATGTTTTAAATTATAAACTTTTTTAACTTTCAAGGGATTTTTTTGGGAGGTTATTTCTTTTTTGTTAGGATTAAAGAGATTTGTGAAAGGTTATTAAGCTCGTAGAAGGTCAGTCCCTACCAAAGCATTGAATATTCTTCCTTATTGCATTTCATATCCTTCCCTTTTATTCGTGTCATGTGTTTCAGGTTTTGAATACCAGAAAAAATAGATTGTTACTGCGCAACAGAAATTTACCACTGTAGAACAAGTTACTTTGTAATACTGTCTCAGCACTTTTAAAATTAAATTTGACTGTAATGAAGAGGAGCTCAGATCCTTGCAGTAAATGGGTTTTCAGCATGATACCTTCCTGTCAGTCACACAAATATAACAGAGGCACCCTAAACCAATAGCAGAAATAATGCTGCTTTAAAATATTAATACTTGTGGCCCCCCAGGAAATGACTCCCTCTAAAACCAAAAAGATTTCAGAGTAGTCCCTTTCAATGCAGCCTGTGGGATTTGGGATCCAGAATCCCATCCTCCCCTGGCACTCCACCTCAAGCTGGAGCGCAGCATTTCAGTAGCACTCGCAGAGGTGGGGAGGGGTTAGGTGCATTTGCACTGCCCCAGGAGCTCTTCAGAGACAAGAACTAAGCTTCCCTGCCTCAGCAGCACCGCTCCAGGGTCCTTAGCCCGGGGCACTCATGGCGTGCAGCCGCTCTCCCGGCCTTTGCTCAGATGGAGGATGTCCACAGGAGCGCCCCTCTAGCAGTAATCCCACCCGCCGGCACGGTCCGGTCCGGTCCGTGCGTTCCTGCATGGTGTCAGCGTGACATGTCACACTCCCCAGCCTGTGTCTTCGTTGTACTTTGCGCGTCAGCGTCACTCCGGGTCTGTACCCTGAAGCAGGGGTGAGCATATGCATCAGTCTGTCACAGCAGACCGTATTTTTCTGTAGGGGAAACAAATTATCTGTCGAGAAAATGCGGGTACGATAATCTGCTTTGACACAAGGGATTTGCTTTGTCCCACTCAAACATATTTGCCCATTTACATTTTAAAAATTGGGGCCTTCAAAATGTTATCACGGCACTGCAGGAATCTTTCACCTTGGCAGACAGTGAGGCTTCTCACAGATTAAATGAATGGCATAGTGCTTTTATTGTGCTAAGCTAAACTAAGCACTTAACTCATTAATTCATCACCACCACTTGCATTAAGGAAGACCTGCTATTTTAAATGAGGCATACCTCCTTTTTTCCCCCCCCTCAAACATTTACACAATCTCATCTTTACCCAAAGCTTGTCAGTCATAGCTAACACAGACCTAAAAGCCAGAGTGAGATTTTTTTCCAGTGGTGCCAGAATTTTCATGAATTTCTTCACATTTAAAGAGCTTCCGTTTGGCACGGGCTCTGAAGTAATTTACTACAAATACCCAAAAGATTGCTGTGTTGATCAAGATATTTTAGCCACACTTGTAACATTTTAGTATGCCTTAAAGCAGACTCGTGTTTACTGAAACAAGCTGCACAGCTACTTTGTCAAGAACCATGGATCTCCACAACTAGTTTAACCTTACTAAATGTCTGCTAACTCAGAATAATTCTGAATTCTTCAAGAGGTAGTTCAACACACAGAGCCCTACTGCAATACTTCCTGTGGTACTCACAGCAGTGGGAGATCTGGTGTCACTGGCCTGTTTACAGACATATGCAAACCTGTTGCTTTGCTCAGAACAGAACTGTGAGGGGAGGAGGCAGTGTCATTAATATGAGTATGGAACAAAATGCTGTAGACATGCAAAAATTACCTTCCTTTACATTGTAGGACAGCATCAAAACATGTAGACAAAGATCTCGGAAATATAGAAGAAAACAAAAAACTAGAGGAAAACAATCATAAATCTGAAACTTAAGAGAAAATGTGTCAGTCATCATTCCAGGTAAGTGTTTCATATTATAGCATTAAAATCTCTTTGTCCACCATTTCTCTCTGGTGATCAAAGCTCCAGCTTGGTCTGGTGCTCACCTTCCAGAGGTGAGGCAGTGGGGTCGTTTTGTGGTGTAGTTTTAGGACAGACAGACTCAAGCTTTTGGCCAGTTAAGAATTCAAAGATGCATATACAAATATAAAGAGGAGTCTGACGTTTAGATGGAACTTGATACTTGGCTTTATTTTATTGCATGTTCTTGAGGAAATGAAAATACAGATTTGCATACTGTACCACTGTGCATATGTATGTATGTGTTTATATGAAGAGTATGTTTAGATAGAGTTCAGAAGGTTTCAAGTTATGACTTCAAATATTTACAGAAACTTCTTCCCTTACTCAAAGCAACAGTTTCCAAGTCCGTGGTCTATTTCTATCATTAAAGTCATGAAACTTCCTTCCCTTAGAACAAAACAATTCTCTTAGTCTAGATTTCACACACCTGTACTATGATCAGTTTTATCCTGGAAAGAGACACTGTGTATTACATTAGTAACAGGTTTGAAAGTTTCCCCCGCTGGGATCTGTATGAAGTAAACTGTCTACAAATGGCCTGGCAGATGCCAAAGTTCTGTGGGGAATTACAGGAGCACTACAGAGCACCAAGAGCACCACCCTGTGCTCACACATATATACACCACTGCTGCACCTCTCCCCCTAGTACCCAAAGGTACATTTTTCTGGCCAGTTTAGGTCATTTAAAATTAACACTCTGTTAACACAAGAGTCTGGAAACCAGCTAACCATAGAGGTTTGTTGAGTTAGTCGTCAAATAGTCTTAAAAGTGAGAGTATTACATATTGAGGGGTGCTTGCATTGTAAGCTCCTCCACAGGAAAGGTGTAGACAGCCCTGATTTTCAGTGATCTTAAGTAAATAGCACTGGTTACCTTCTTGAGGTAGCAAGACAGCAGGGGCTTAAAGCATATGGAATTATGTGGAATTATGATATTTCATATTTATATAACAAGGTTTCTTTAAATTAATGCAACTGTCAATAATTTCAATATGTGTTGTCTGAAATTTTCTAATACAAATCACAAGTTTTGCATTAAACATTTAGAATGTAATAGATTATATAGAGCAATTACATAGTATATAAAGAGATGCAGCATTGCTGTAGGCACTTTACCAGCAATATCACTGTTTTACTAGTTTGGAAAAGGGAATTGGGAATACTGAAATTATGTCCTAGGAAGGGTTTAAAGATAGAAAACAAGTCAGTTTGGATTTTGAAAAAGTTGCAGCGTAAACACCCTGTGTGCATTTGGTGCAATCTTCTACTCTGTATTCCTTCAGATCAGTAGATCTGCATAACTGAAATGAACATAAATCCATTACTTACCAGATAAACTTACTGGATTTACTGGGAACAATACTGCAACAGTGATTCTTGTAATGAAAGAAAGCATTTACATCATTGAGCTGCAGAAGAAAGTACTTTTCATGTAGCTGTTTATTTACAGCTTAGATACTGAGTAGTTATGATGGTTAACATATTTTAAAATATTTAACTGGTTTTATCTTTCATATTTTCAGAGAATACATATAGACCAATTGAAGCATGAACGTGGATTGTATTTAAACATATACAAAGAAGTGACAGCTATTCATGGTTCAAGTATTAAGCAGATCATACTACCAGATTTTCAAAGGATTTTAGACACAATTATCTCAAGCTAAAAAAAACCCCACAAACTAATTTTGGCAACAGCCATGATAATAGGTCACCATGTTGTGTTCTGTTTGAAATATTTTTTTTGTAAATGTCTGCACTGAAGATTTCTTTTTGTTTGCCTTTATGTAAATTTTTTACGTAGCTATTTTTATACACTGTAAGGCTTTGTTCTGGGAGTTGCTGTTAATCTGATGTATAGTGTAATGGTTTTATTTCAATTGTTTTTATGACACCCTTTGAGCAGGTACATGTCTGATTCTGGTTGTAATCAGTGAAGCCTCTGCTTTGTAGCAAGTACCTAGAGTGTAAGATTGTCTTAAAGGAAAATGTCAAACTCCTTTTTCATTCTTTGAAATCATGGTAAAGCAGAAGGGTGACAGCTGTGACAAGAATAAACTAAATTGTTAATGAATGTGAACATTTAAAAAACCATGCAAAGCTAAACAAGCTAGAAGGGGAATAAAGAGTTTCCCTGAAGAAGTCTGGGTATTGAGTAAGGAACACTATGAAAAATTCCTAGCCTATGTACAGCTGGTGGCTAAAAAATCCTTTTCTTCTGGAGCAAGACATGCATTTTGTTGATGGTTATCAGTCGTCTTTCATGTTAGCATTAGGATAAGGAACTGGAATTCTAGATTAATTTTGATTCCTTTATGTTATTCGCTGCCTTAAAGTACTGTACCTTTTCTTCTTTTCAGAGAGATACCAGTCAGAATTGGAAACTTTTTTAAAAAGTGGTCATATCAAAGCTGCATTTTTTTCCCACAAAAATAGAATATATATATATATATTTTTTGTGTGTTTTTGTTAACTATGCTACAGATATTGAATGCACCTTGAGATAATTTTAGTGTTTTTAACTGGTACCTAATTTATCAAACAGTACCTATAATTGTAACAATGAAATGTCTATGTATCTTTAGTTACATTCAAGTTTGTAACTTTATAAACATGTTTTTTGCTTGAGGGAATTTTTAGAATGGTACTTGATAAGAAAAGGTTTTAGAGTGAATGGCCAATAGAAAGTTGTACTTAAGGGAGATAAGTTTCATCTTATCTGGAAAGTTAGTTTCTGGAAGAAGGTAACAGGCAGTTTTGATGGAGAGGAACAGTAGAAGTAAGCAGAACATCAGGTTTCCATTTACAAATATCCAGGGAAAAAGTAAGTTTTTATAGACTGGTAGGCAAAAATAAATAAATAAATAAAATAAAAAGATGGACGTTAGGAAATGTATTTTGCCACTTTTGCATTATTTAGGGGGCAGAAAACACTGTTACTTGTAAATTTGTAAAATGTTAAATGTCTGGGCAGTAGTGACTGATGTCTTAATAAAAGCTTCCTGTAGTGCATTGGCATGGATTAAATACATAAGATGTCCTATAAACTCTATGCTGTATAAAATATTAGAGGGAAATCCTGTTCTATGCCTCTAAACTTTAATTTGTTACTGTTTTATTTGGCAAAAAAATTATAATCTTGGTCAATATTTAAACCAAAGTAAAATGGGGGAAAAACCAAAGTAATTTGTTTTGCATGGCTAAGCCATTCTGTTATCTCTGTAAATATTGTGATTTTTTTCTTTTTAGAATTTTGTTAAAAAAATTCTAAAATTTTTAAACACCTGTTTTTCGAAAATAAAACGTGAACACACAAAAAGGTTACTTTATATATAAATATATCTTTTTCTTTTGGTGCAAGAACACTGCCAAGCGATACACGTTTTGTAAAAGAAAAACAAATTCAGTGGGCATGACTCTGAACGGGAAACGCTGTACCAGAGTCCTGTGAAGGAGTGTGCATCTACCGCCTCTCTTTGTTTATATCACTACAAATAATTCTTAAATACAGAGAGGAATCTTCCAAAGATAGGGAAAACTCCAAAGGGAAAGCATAGGGAAGGGCTGAAAATTTTCATACCACTGTCAGGGGAATATAGGGCAAATGAGAAGAAAAAGGTCCTTCAACTTTCACAGCTACAGAAAAAGGAATATAAACAACTCCTCGCCTTTTGGGATTCTGCTTGATCTCCTATGCACTTTAAATCGTCAATCCAAGGAGCTGGGTTTTTCACTGCTCCGAGTTCACTATAGGCAAGTTTCAAGAACCAAGAGTGCAAAAGAATTAATGTTTCTATCCATGCCTAAACAACAATAAAACTGAAGTATGTCTTCACTGGCTTGTGTGAAATCTCAGTTTACAAGAACGTGTGTGAGCCCGAGGGAAGGCTCATACCCAGAGCTCGAGCTGCTGCTGCCTGCGGTCCTGCAAATACACCCCTGGGGAGTCTGGCTCCCAGGAAAGGTCATGGGGTGATGGGTGTGGGTTTGTGGGGCTTCTCCTGGCTCACAGCACCTGGGCACCACAAGCACTTTCTCAGGACAAGCTGGTGCACAAAGCCTTGCCAAAGCTCATCGTGCAGGTCTCTGCTTGGGACCTGAACAAATAATTACCCTAGCAGAGAATTTGGGGGGGTCCTGTTCAAATCTGAGCAAGGACACCACAAGAGTTCAACCTCAGTTTACTACACAGAGGAAGAAAAACAAATCCCTGCTCACAAATGGTTTAAAAGCATGACAGGAAGCAGTAGAGCCCATCCTCTTGCTTTACAGTCAGGAAATAATGTAATTAGTGGTGTTTGTTCTTGGCTGTGCAGGAGACTGCCACTGAGCTTGGAACAAACCAAGAGGTTTCAGTGCATGCTGCAAAGGCAGTATCCTGCAAAAATACCCATGGGCTTCCCAAGCAAATCTGGGAGTCCTCTGAAGCAACAATATCAAAGCTGTAGCTGTGCTGCAGTGGATATGAACTACAGAAACGTGATAATGGTGTGGCCACAAGGTGAGGCCTTCTGGAAAGAAAGGAAAAAAATAGTAATTGGGGTCAGCACTATAAAAGCAAAAGCATCAGGGACATTTTGTACTGGTTTTGAGTACTACAGACCAGCCTCTGGTGGAGGGCTTTACTGCACCTACCACTGCTGTGCTGCTGGGGCTGGCAGCTGCTCAGAGCCCCAGCAAGGGACAGCGCTGACCCAGCTGCTGGCCAGGGGAACAAACCATCCACACCTCATTGTCTGGGTATTTTCCAGGATTTGCCAGCATCAACCCAGACAGTTTAGGCAATATGTTACACCTTTTTCTGGATACAGGGTTTTCATCCTGTCATGTTTTGGAAAAAATACACAAAGAAGTAACTCTAAATCCTATATTGGTTATTATTTGAACATTACAAGATACTAATGTGAGTTTTATCTATACTGGTACCAGTCCACAAAGACATACAAAGAATGAATAAATCTAAATTTGTTGTCTTTTTTTTAGTGATAAATTTTGTCAGGGAATATCCGATATTCACCTAATAGCCTCAGCTGCTGGCTGTTGCAGTGAAATCTGATTTACTTGTAGTACCACATGTAGCTGGATACCTTCCTGTTGACTTCACATTTAGACAGCCATATGTCTGTAATTACCTCAGCTAAGATTAAGCAGTGACATATTAAATGAGATCATGACCTCCTGTGTCAGCCACATCTGTGCAAATGTTTTCTGGGTTTCTTTTTGACAAGAATGCATCTGTGTTCAGGTGTCTGTTTCCAAGAATCGCCAAATACAACATTTTCAGGCAGGTTTCTCCTCCAGGCAGAAGGAGACGGAGGAGCACAGGAGGTGCATAACTTCCAGTTATGTGCTTCTAACCCCTGAAGGACTCCCAAGATCTTCTGGAAAAGGATAACATTCTCAAGCTGGCATAACTCAGTGCAGAGCAAGGCACACTTCAACCTTCTTTCCCAGTGGTCTGCCAGGGAGGGAGGGCATTGTAGGAAGGGAGGCACCCAGGCTGCAAACAAACCAAGCAGCCAACCCCCCACATACAGCCCTTGCCTTGCATTCATGTGTAATGCAGCTCACACATTCAGCAAAGACTTGCTGCATTTCAAGTTATTAGAGAATCAGAAACTAAGCCTATTACTTATCATCAAATTATATCAAAGCCAATTTCTAAAATAAGACTAACTCCATCCTCCCAGCCACTCACAAGGCTTAAAATGTCTTGTAATTCATACATTTTTCTCATTTACATCCTAAATAGAGACATTCATGCTTTTAGTAGCGAGGCATTCACTTTGATGTGGTAATGAATTTCAGCTTGAAAAGGTAGAGCCTGACAAATTATTAGGAAATTTTGTTTCTTAGTGAGAAAACAGTAATGTACCTCTGTCATCACTCACCCTCCCCCCATTTCTCCCCAGATGTTTTGCCTCTTCTCATGCTCCACTTGGTGTTGCAGCCCAGGCCTCTATCTGTTCCCTGTGCTGGTGCTCATTGCCATATCTCCAGTACAGATTGATTCTCTGATGCTCTCACCATCAGTTCTTCATTTGCAGGACACCCAGAAATACCAACAATTTAACACAACTATAGACATGAAATAGACTGTGAAACAGGAAAAAGGTAGAAACATAAAACATACCAAGCTTCCTCTGCTTGGGCTTCTATGTGGTTGCATCCATAGTTCTGGAGTCCCCTGGAGTTTCCCTATTTTGGGAAAATTGCACAAAAATCTAACCCACACTCCAAAGGCTCAACTGTAATACCATAACATATATCCATGCACACCAATGTGTCTTTTTTTCTTGTCTAACCCTTTTCTTGTCACTCATAGAATTAAAAATAAAGTTAAATAAATATGATTGGGTACTGGAATGCCAGCACCTTAGGTTTAAGAATGTCATCTTTTCTCCTGTATTCAGTCCATGTAGTTGTGATGCAAGGATTTATTGCATGAGACCCAGCCCTTGACTTGAGAGAGCAGAGGGAAGGAACATCCTATTGTTCTAAAAAGTAACAAATTAAATCATATTTAAATATAGTGCTTCTATCCATTTAGTTTTTCTAGTAAAAAGGAGTGCCCCTTTCAATACAAACCTATGTTCAATTTCACTCAGATATATTCTACAATATATTAATAGAATAATTATAGAGTGATATAAATATAGTAACAGAGCAATAATTATATAATAAGCTATATAATAAAATTTTCTTAAAAGAGACCAACTACAAACCCAGAACAATGCTTCCCTCAGATCAAACTCATCATCCTAATCTATTCTCCCTCCTGCTCCTTGAGATTCTCACCAGAGGGTTAAGTGACTGAATAGGCACATCTCTGATGTCAGTTTGATTTCTCCAGGGCTAGAAAGCAACTACAAATTCAGGTTGTGTTGTAAGTGTTCAATATTGTCTACACACCAGATGAAGAGTTTTCATTAATATCTGCATCTTTCACAAGAAGAGCTATTCTAGCATGGACAACAGAATACATTTAAAAGGAAGAACATATAACTGAATCTAAATTCAGGAAATGAAATTAATTTAAGGCTCAAATAAAACCCTCATAATAGACAAAGTATCTTCACAAATTTGATTTTGTTCATGTTGATATAATAGCTTTATCTGGGTTTTATTACTCCAGATAAAGAAAGATAACACTCATTTCTATGAATTTAGGGAAGTAAACACACACAACAAACACAACTGGCTAAAGTGAGTGCACTTACTAACCAGAAAGAAACAGGATATGGAAATCAGCTCAGACAGACTTTCTGATAAAAACTAAAGCTAGCAAGATTAGCAGTGTGTGGAATACTCAGGCTTTTTTGTCAAGTGTAGTATCTATCCCAAGTGCAATGTCTTTCCTCCCCCACTCACTGTACTTGAAATAATCCACTGTGAAGTGCAGTCTAGGTTTGCTGTTTTTCTTCTGCACAGCACTGCATCCCAGATTTTCCTAATCCAAACCACATCAGGAACAACAGTTGAAAAGCAGAGTTTTTCACTGAAATTTTTACACGTATTCGAGGCAGGGATAAGAAGTACAAGTTTGGCAACAAAAGTCTTCAGTAGTCAGAAGCTTTTGAGAAAGTCGTATTTGTGGACCAGCTCCTCTCACTCTGCCTCTGACTGAAAAGTCAATTGTTTGGTCCTTCAAAAGGGGTGTGGGAGAAAAGGGAAGAGTGAAACTCTGCCAGCAAATAGGAGCATAACTCACTAAAAGTTACCTTAAATGAAAGCTAAAGACTTTTCCAAGTGCAAATCTTCAAAAATAAAAAAAGCAAAAAAGAATCTGAGGTAGGAACGTTGCTGTGGTCAGCGGCATCCTCCAAGGATGCAGCCCTTAGACAGGAGCTCTGCTCCAGACTACTGCTTTCTCTACTGCTGTCCCTAGAGCACTTATTCAGACATCTGCTCTCTCCTCATTATGTGAATATTTCTCTGCACTAACGTGAGCTAAAAGATGCTAACAGCTATCAACAAGAAGGGATCTGTGGCTCACAGCAGTCAGAGCAATCCTTTACAAAGCTTCTATCCTTTGTGGTCATCTTTAGCTCCAACAGAGGAAGCCATCAAAATTCTTCATGTTGCTCCAGAGAGGGAACAGCCTACAGTAGTGGGCAGAGGTAAATTCAACAATTAACAAACCCATCTAATTCCAGTTGCAGCAGCATGGAAATGCTGAAAGGAACTTCAACCATTGCAGAAGGCATGCAGGGAGTCAGCATTAAGCAGGTTGCATTTGCTCACTGAGTTTTAAGGAAGGTCTAATGGCTGAACCAGCAGTAGCTGCTGGAGCAGGACTGGCTGGAGCACTAATCCAGCTTCAACATAGCAGCAGGTACCAAGAGAACTTTTTAAACATCTGCATTTCTTTAATCAGTACAATTCAGCTCAGAGAGGAACTGAGAGGAAAGAAAAAAAACCAAAAACTTCTGTGGAAATAATTGGACTGGACAGGATGAGTGTCTTCAACTCTAAGAGACAGGGTAACTAAACCCAAGTAGCTTAGCTTCCTCAATATACATAGTACTGCCTTTATTATAATAGTTCCACCTTCAGTGCAAAAACATTTGCATAAATTTACATGAGGAAAAATATTCAGCTGCATTTCAAGGAATTATTAACCAATAACCCTCTCAAATGGTGTTTCAATGCACTCAGTTCTTTCATCCAACTAGATCTTGACACGAAACACAAGTGTAATAAGTAATCCAGCATAAAATGCATTACTCGGCATTCCTAATAAAACCACTTGAAATATGAGGCATGGCCATTTGTTGCTGGCTGGGCACAGGGCAGACACATGGCCAAAGAAACAGTGATTGTGGCTGTGGTAAACAGCAAAGGTGATAGAATTTCTAAGGGGGAAAACAGCTTCTGCTTCCACCATCCTGAAAAGAATTTTGGTGTGAAGGTACCACAAATAGCACCCCAATTGTGTATTACTGATGCTCATCTACATGGGGAAAACACTAAATTCTGGTTAATTCAGAAACTTGCACATCAGAACAGAGGTAGTGAGGGAGGAGCTGTCAGGAACCAAGGAAGCGAGCTGGAACAAATAATGAAATTATTCATAAGGCATTAAAGCTGACCCAAAATCATTAGAAAACAGTCAAATCAAATTAAATCAGGAATGAGAATTTTACCCAAAGGAAACGAAATAATATTTCACAGGAAGAAGAAATAAAAGGCTACTCAGAAAAAACAAAAGAACCAAACCATCCTGTCTGCAATGGCAGCTACTAAATACCCAGAGAGATTTGAAAAGATGATTATAAAGTTCGAAACAAAAAATTTGCCAACTCCCCTGTTCCAAAACAGGAACCATAAGCTGAAAGTAGCTGAACCAAAAAATATTTACGTGGGCATTTGAGAGATCGGGACAATTTTGACCATGTAGGAACTAATGAGCTAAAAATGGGAATGAAAGAACTTTTACATTAAATACATCACCTTGAGGATTGCAGATTACTGTGGAAGACAGTCTAAGTGGAAGAGTAACCAGACTGGTGTTTAACATGTTTACAACACTTTCTTACCACTTTGGGTTCCACAGAGACGCAGCCATCAAGGTCCAGTTTCAGAAGAATCACGTGCTGGATTGTTGCCTCAGGGTCTGACTTTCCTCCTTTATATTGCAGGCTGGAGATAGAACTGATAGGGGCTGTAATTCTTACTGATTAATCAACATATTACTAATAAATAATAAAACAGTTTAATTAACTAATAGACAACTGTGTCCAATTTACATTATTTCACTTGCAATTACACACAGCTATAAAGCTACCAATGCTAAATCCTGTTAATTACACATAACTACTACTGAAATAGACATCACCTTCCCTCCCCACAGCATTTAACATTAAGGTGCAAGTTATTCTTCTTGGCTCTGCCCCCCCCTACACCAGTCCTTTCCAAAGTAGGCCTGGCTGGCAGGCGAGTGAGTTGTCCCAAGGGTACCCTCTGGCATCCTGGTGGCCTTAGGCCAGTAGGACAGCTACACCAATATCTGTGAAAACTTGTACTCTTACTGCTGGAAAATCTGCCCTTTGTTTTTTACTTGATTTTTAGCTTACTTTCCATTTCTCCACTTCTGAACCTTTTTTGTTCCCCTTGTACCTCCTTTCCTCTAGCCATTCCCCTCCCAAATTAACGTGTTTCTGATTACTGCTTCTCCACTGGTCCCAGTGCTGCTACATTGGTACTCAAATTCAGTGGTTCAATAACAGTAATGAAGCAATCTCAGCTTTACTAATACAGTTCCCTAACTGAGGGGGACCTGGCAAGACAAACTCCCCTACAGTTGCCTGGTTATTTTTAGCTTACCTGCCCTCTAAGACAAATCACTCCATATGGGAGCCTTGATACCACTACCTGGATCCAGTTAAGTACAAGCACTTCCCTGTCATCTGCACAAGCAGTGTGCATGTGACAGCAACTTGTCACTGTGTTTCTGTTGACATCATCGCCATCCTGCTCTCTCTTAGCTGATGGATCACAGTGCATTGCCCTTAGTGTGTCCTTCAGACAATCTACAGCTGCAGACACATTAGAATCCAAGACCTGGCATTCCAGCAGGACATCTGCTCCCCTCCATAGGTTAACTCAAAGTGATCTGAGGGAGGACAAAATCCATAGAGGTTATGCTGAAATGAATCATTTGTGTAGTAGACAAAGGTAGCCTGGCTATAAGATGGAACAGAAGACGTCTTTATTTAAATTCACTGTGCTGAAGTTCAAAGATGTAGAAGAAACATGGCTTTGTTCCCATCCCCTTGCCCACTAAATAAAGTTGAAGAGCAGCGTTAATGCTGAGGGTCATGATGGCAGCGTCCAAAAAGTGTCCCCAGTGTCTGAAGCAACATGCAGAAGCAAAGCTTGCTGCTCTGGGCTGAAAGCAATGTGCACCCCCTCACACTGCTGGTGTCTCAGGCAGAGAGAGCAAGCATCCTCCAAGGGAGCAGTTGGCCTGTGCCTATGTATCTGGGGCAGGGGAGCATTTTAGGTACAATGTGAAACACCACACAGAACTTTAATGGGGGTCTGACTGTGGATAGTTAACTTCATTCGCCACAAAGATAAAGCAATCACCACAGATACCCTCAGATACTATTCTGATCCCTAATCATTCTTGACAGCAGGTGGAATTTTGTGTGTGGAATTAGGAGTCTGTCTTCCCTCACGTCAGAGATCATTTCCTCCCAGTACAGCCTCGGTGCCTGGAGAACACGGCAGCATTAATAGGTTTCATTTCCCCCTACTGATGCTGAACAGGCTATGATTAATCACACTGTCACTCGATCCTATCCTGATGAGAAAAGTAGGCTAAGCATTATTTATATTTCTAAATGTTGGGCATCTACAATATGGTTTTAACAGTCAGTACCCTGATTTTCTGTGACAGCAGTTTGTATGACAAAACAGCAATGGTTTAGGATGTGAAGATCTGCTGGCCATTTCTCAGAGCTGGCTGAAAGTAGCCAGGCACAATAAAAAATTTACAAGAAGTATTTATTTTCTCCTTCTAAAATCTGTTCTCAGTAAGAACCCAAATGCCATTACCATTCCAGGTCACGTCATGTTGGCAGTTTCTCCTTGCATGCAATGAGCCCACTCACAGCGTGTGGGTGATGTGATCTCAATGCTTTCCAGTAAAAAGGGTCAATTGTCAGAATTGTTCAGAACTTTTTGAACTGGGCTATTCTGCAAATAAAGCCTTGTACAACAGTGAGTTCAGGGCCCCTCAGCAGGACATCTGCCTTTCCAACTGGTCACCTCAGGCAAATGACAGCAACCTTCTGGTATTTTCCCAACATGCAAGTTTCACCTTATTCATTAAAGTTAGAGATTTCCCTACTCCCTTATCATTGTTTATTATAACTACATGATTTGGTAGCCTTCTGCCTGGCTGTTTACAAAGTCCCAGTGCACATCCTGTGATACTTAGCAACTGCTCAAAGGCCTGTATCCTGGTCAGAACCTCATGAGGAAGTCAGACACTAACTATAATTCTATTAACAGTTCCTTATTGAAAGCAGAACATCAGACTCAAGCTAATCTGTTCTGTTGACACAACAAGCTTCAAACTCCTGGCTTACTCTTTCCTAATCAGAAGCCTAATCAAATTTTACTTGTTAATATGACCTGATTATTAGCTGGCCCATAAAGGAAACATTTTTCTCCCCTAGTTAGTCAAGCCAGGACCCTCCTGGGCTCACTGCCTAAATCCAGACACTGGCAAGTGGTGGTACAGACCTGCTGTCTTGTTTTGCTGGTCTGGGATTTTGTCACCTCTGAAATAAAGGGTAAAACCAGCTATGAATGAGGGAAAACCCCAGCAAACATTATGCTTGTGGAAAGGCAAGGAGACCTCCATAGACGGCATCTGAGCTACACTGAGCATCTCTCTGCTCCTCCAGCCACCCTCTGCCATGAGACAAGCCTGTTGCTGCTTCCCCTGTCTCTGGCAGCTGTTCCCCAGTGCCAGATGTGCTTTCCCCTGCTCCGCTGCCTCTTGCTGCACTGAGGGGCACTGGAGGGCAGGCAGCCCGTGGCTTTGCACGGGAGCATCCTACCCTTCGGCACTGCTCTGGCTCCCAGGAGATGGCCGGGGGCAGGGACAAGGAGGAAACCTTGCTGGGAGAGGCTCTGATGGGAAATGGGAGGGAGCATCTCATCAGACACATCAGGAAGCCAAGGAATGCAGGTGACAAAGAGCGAAGGAGGGGGAAATGCACTTCAGAAAATAAAGGAATGATCTGAAACCGCCAAAGCAGGAAATGAGAGGAGAGACATCTTAGAAAGCAAAGAGCAGACAGAATAAACATGCAGATTCTGACTAGAAATAAAGTAGAGGCTGGTGGAAGAGAAAACAGCACAGGAGAGCACAAGCAGCTGAGCAAACAGCAGCAAACCATCAGCAATGCTGTGAAACACGACTGAGAAAGGATATGCTGCTCTGCAAAGGTCAGACAAGGAATCATGACTCAGGAGGAGAGACAAACCTTGCTTAGATTCTGGGGGAGATGACAGGAGATTAACATCCCAACACTCTGTCTTGTTTTATACAACCACTAAATAAATAAGTATTCTGCACTGAAAATATACACTAGATTTGTGTATGCAAGCATTATATATTATATCACAAACATTGTAAGGTGAAACATTACAATAAAAAGAAAATGGAGAGGGAAGCATGAAACAGAGGAAGGAAAAAAAAAAAAAGCCTGGTGAATTCTATCTTATGCTTGAGTTTCCATTGGCAAGCACTCAGAATGGATGAAGTGACTTTCTGGCTCTCCTGTTGGGACAATGCTACTACTTGGAGACCGGGGTGGGAGGGGAAGGGCTTCCAACATTTCTGAAAAATGTGCACTTCTTCAGAGCACAATCACTCAAAAAGAGATAAATTAAAACATGCTCCCTCCACCATGTAGCAGCAAAGGTAAGCTCTCAATACAAATTATTTGATTTTTTTTTTTTTTTT
>VYZP01049225.1:0-23067 GCA_013400635.1 Hypocryptadius cinnamomeus | reverse complement strand
GTGTGGCCTTCTTTCAAGAGAAAAAGGCAGAAGAAGAGCAGACCTCAGCTCATTGGTTGGGATGTGCCTAGAAGTGAAATGTGTGACAAGACAAGTAGAGTTGTGCCTTGACAGGTCTTTAGGTGGTACAGACTTGTGTCACTGGTTGCTACTGTCAGTAACTGAGAGGTAATTTGCTTGACTAATATGTTGGAGTTTCTTGCTCTTGTTTACCTCAGGATCTACCACGTTTAAAGAAAATAAACCAATATCTAACTGTCTGTATTTCAGACAGGACTGTTCTTGTAAATCTCTTCTCAACGCATCCTGAATACGCTAAACTACTGTGTCCAGCCTAGTGCACAACAGCTGTCTGCTAAAAGCACCTGCCAGAGGCCGCCCTGTGTCATCCGGTGAGTGGGTGGCCTGGGCTCCTGCCTTTCCTCAGTCTGAGCAGATTCAAAGTACAAAATTATCCCTTTAAATACAAGGTTATAAACCATACTCAGTAAGTTGGAAGGTGCTATCCATCTGCTGCATGGGAGGGCACTCACTTTTCCAGGAAAATGAGATTCATGGGGATCAGAAGTCAGAAAGAAATATAAAAGGAAGTCTCAATCTGTGACTGTGGTTAGGATGCTAATCTAAGATGCAGAGATCTTATTTCTGACCTCCCTTTTTTCAAAGTCTGCTGCAAAGCTCAAGCTTGTTGCTGAGGAGGTACCTGTGCCAGAAGGAGTTGCCCAATGTACCATTCCAGAGTGGACGCTCAGGAATAAAAGCACCATGAGGAACTTCTAGTGCTGCAGGGTCACAGGGCAGCTGCTGTAACACTCTGTGCCCACAGCAGCACCACTAATGAGCTTGGGAAACCAGCCCAGGGCTCATGGTGAGCTCTATATTCAGCGCTTTTACTGCTGGGCTGTGGTAAACTGTTTTTGCTCTTCTGAGGAGTTCAGGGGCCGAGTCAATAAGAGTCCAGCAACTTATTCAAGCACAAGTTTCCAAATATTTGTGTTTGTTTGCCAGCAGCAGCAGCATCTCCTACTTACCCTCGCATACCTTGTGGCAATGTCTGGGAGGTGTTGGAGCACCATGCTGAGGTGGCTTGTGTACCATGAGTGGTACGTCTACCGTAGCTCAGGAACCTCTATATTACAGGAAACCAGTCCAGGTTTGGCATCCTGTGACTCAGACTCCCTGGAAAGGAGTTGAGTCCTTTGCTGAACCACTGTGAGTCACCACACCAGGCTTGAGCCTCAGGAAAGGCTGCTATGGAGACCATGGACAAACTTGGAATAATTATGGAAGCCTGGAAACAGATTTTAGAGGATACCATTGCAAATTATTGTATTCCTCCTTAGCCACAACATGTGTCAAATTTATGTTGCCATTTATTGCATGTTTAGTTCTCTCTATTTTTAATTTACTGAAATAAAACAAATACAGTGAGATAAAAGAGTTTTGAGTCACCCCAAAGTTCCAGACTGATCTACTGATCAGAAGACAGCAGAATTGCCTTTTGGTCATATCCATAAGGCACATAGGCATGGCTGACAGTCATAGAATCAGAATCATTCTGGTTGGATAAGACCACTATGATCATTGAGTCCAGCCATTAATCCAGCGCTGCCAAGTCCACTGTGAAACCATGTCACTAAGTGCCACATCCACACATCTCCTGAATTCTTCCAAGAACAGTAACCACTTCTCTGAGCAGCCTATTCTGGTGCTTCACAAACCTTTTGTTGAGGAAATTTTTCTAATACCCAAAAACTCCCTTGGTGCAACTTCATGCTGTTTTCCTCTCCTCCTTTCACTTGTTACCTGGGGAGAAAGGCTGACCCCCACCTGGCTACACCCTCCTTTCAGGCAGTTGTAGAGAGTGATAAGGTCACCCCTGAGCCTCCTTTTCTCCAGGTTAAACAAACCCAGCTCACTCAGCCACTCCTCATAGGACTTGTGTTCCAAACCCTTCACCAGCTTAGTTGCCCTTCTCTAAACTCACTCTTGCATCTCAGTGTCTTGTAGTGAGTGGCCCAGAACTCAACACAGGATTCATGGCCTTACCAGTTCTGAGCACAGGGGAGATGATCCCTGTCCTGGCCCTTCTGGCCACACTATGACTGATAGAGGCCAGGATGCCATCAGCCTTCTTGGCCACCTGGGCACAGCTGGCTCATGTTCAGCCTCTGTTGACCAGCACCCCCAGGTGCTTTCCATCAGGCATCTTCCCAGGCACCCTTCCCTAAACCTGAAGGGTTACATGAGGATGCTGTGACCCAGGTGACAGATTCAGCACTTCACTGTGTTGTTATTGGCCTTGGCCCATCAATCCAGCCTGTTCAGATCCCTCTGCAGAGCCTTCCTGCCCCTACAGCAGATAGACATTCCCACCTAACTTGGTGTCATCTGTGAATTGACTGAGGGTGCACTTGATCCTCTCATGCAAGTTATCAGTGAAGATGTTAAACAGAATGGTCCCAGTACTGAGTCTTGGGGAACACCACTCGTAACCAGCCACCAGCTGGATGTAAATCCATTCACCACCACTCTCTGGACTCAGCCATCCACACACTTTTTTACCCAGCGTCCACCCACCCACCCAAGCCATGAGCAGCCAGGTTTTCTGGGTGAATCCTGTGGGAAATGGTGTCAAAGGCTTTACTAAAGTCTAGGTAAACAACATCCACAGCCTTTCATAAAAGGAGATTGGTTAAGCAGGATCTGCCTTTTTTAAGCCCATGCTGATTGGGATGATCCCTGTTTTTCTTGTACATGTCATGTGATTGCATTCAAGATGATCTACTCCATGACCTCCCCTGGAACCAAGGTCAGGCTGATGGGCATGTAGTTCCCCAGATCTCCTTCCAGCCCTCCTTGCAGATGTGTGTCACCTTTGTTAACTTCCCATCTAGTTGTTATGAGTCTCTGCACTCTGGCAAAGCCGTGCTTTAGCACCAGCCTTGGTCTGAAACTTGACAGAGAACTTCTTTATGTCTCTTCAGATGTCTCTGCTGGAGACCTTGCCTTTGCCATCCTGCATCTGTGCCAGAGCTTTGAATTTCTTTGTGGCAAAAAGCACGCTGCTTAAGGGTGATGAATTAATTTTTAAATCTTGTGGCTTGGCTTCTAAGTCTTCTGCTGGCTGCAGAAGATGGCACAGTCTACTATAAAAAAATAATTATGCTCTTTGTCACAGTCCTGTAACTAGGTCTAAAGCTGTATTTAGGCCCCTTACATGGAGAAGGAAGTGATGTAAGGAATTGATTCTGGTGTTCAAAATACATTGTTTATGGACTTATAGATACATTATACTTCGAATGGTGAACACAGATGCATTTGCTGGTGATATCTGGCCCTCTTCTGGCCTGATCTGGAATAACTGGGAAATGATCTGTTAACGCTCAGTGTAATTTTCTAAGGAAACACGGCCCCAGGACAGTAGAAATCCAGGCAAACCACCTGAAAATTATGGGCTTTCCTAGGCTCCTTATGAGGTACTTTCCATTCTTGTAATTAGCTAACACAACTAGTAGAATATTTAGAGATGAGAGCGTGAGGAAGCTTGAATTACTGAGGTGCAAAGAATCAAAATTCTGCAGAAGAAGGTTAGGCTATCATTTCCCATCACTGAGGAAGTTTTTGCTTTCATATAAATTACTGTATATCCTGTTTATGGAACATGCAGTGGAACTTTCTTGTACAAGTGAGCTAAAATCACTTCAGTTGTGTGTTGCCCTCTCCCACTGCTGGCTTCAACAGAGCAGAAGTGCATTGTGACTCTGTATCAACCATTTAATTACTTAATTTCAATTGTTCTTCTGAGGTCTTGCAGAAATGGATTTCATCTTGGGGATTACGTATTATAAACCAGGTTGTCCACAGATTTCAAAAACCCCCAAACAACAACAACAACAACAAAAAAAAAAAAAAAAAAAAGCTGAATGACAACAACAAAAAAACAGCCAACAAAAAACCCAAGAAGACTAAAGCACAACCTCAGACTCCCAGCCGCCATATGCTGCAAGCTCAGCAGCATATGGGGGCTGGGAGTCTGATGTCGTTGAAGTCTTTTCAGATTCAGCAATAGGTTTTATGTAGCTCTTTGATGTGTAGCTTCCTTAAATACAGAAATATGGAGGTTCCCACAACATCCACAATGACTCCTTCACAATGGTAATTTGCCAAAGGATAATCCATACCAAAATAAAGCTTCAGAAAAATTAATTATTCTGTTATGAAAAACATGATGGTGAAACTGAAGTATTACAAGAAAAGCCCCTACATGCAAGAAAAAGCCATGTGGCATTTAGTATCAGAGTCCACAAAAATTAGAGAGCTGTAGTTATTTCAGCAAGAATGCAAGTGCTCCATTGCTAAAAGGGGATCAAAAAAGGGCAATGTTTGGGTGTTGGAGGGAATAGGTCTATCATCAAGAACAAGCCCACAGCTTCCTTAAAGAGAAAAAGCAATAACCAAAAGGCTGTTTTGGCCCAAAGGATTTGGATAAACATGTGACAAAGAAACAATTTCCATTGTTAATAAGAAAAATTTTGAGTTGGTTGATGGCAAACACTTTCCTAAGGCCTCACTTTAGAAACAAGACATGCATTGATTTTAGCCTTCTCCTTGGAAGATGGGGGTTTTTTCAGATACATAATAGATAGCATATTTTGATAGTATAAGAGGTGACACTTCATGTAGATAATGATTTTGTTGGAGTGTGTGTATGATAAAAATTTCAAAACCATCCTGAAAACAACTACAACATCAGTGTTAAGAATGAATCACAATGCAAAATACATATATGGGGAATATAGTGCTCAGGGGAGAAGTGAACATGAACATGTTCTTAGACCTGTTTGGCTAAGCCACTACCTTTTACATAAAAAAAGAAGTAGAAGGATTTCTGTGTAAAGCAAACTGTGTAAGCAAATGTTTGCCCAACCTGGGTTCTCAAACCAGGAACATGAGAGCAGTGCTTGTGCACAGGTAGTTACAGGATGTAACTCTTGGTAGGGATTTAGAAGCTGAAGAAATGGGTCAGTTAGGAGCAGGCTGATGGTATGGTGAGCACAAAGCTGAGCTATCCACAAGACTGCCTCCTTTCCAAGGAAGGGGGTGACACTAGGAGACTGAAGAGATTTTTCTGACATCTGCCTCACTGAGTGGTACTGGTACCTCAAGGCTTCTGCGTCCTGTGCTGGGCCTGAGATTCACGGAGCATTTACAGTCAGGTTAGTTGAAAGAAGCATTGAAAAAGGTCTGAAGAAGACCCCTTGTTAAAAGTTTTTCACCTGGGGAAGATGATCTAAGGATATGTGTCTCTAAAAAGCTTCAGTTCTTTGCTCGTGCAGATGAGGTGCAAAGTGCTGTTAAAGAGCAGAGTAAGGAAAGTAAATCTCAGGTGAATCTCTGGTTCTGAGTGGCTAAGTATGGCCTGTCCATCACTGTTACTATTGCATAAAGTTGTTATTCACATGAGTTGTAGAAAACATATTGACTTCTGAAGGAAGATTATGGGCCTTACAAACCTACACGTTTCTTACCATGTTTTTGGGACTCAGTAGTGTATCAGTCCATGTATCAGACCCTGCTCCACAATTCTGTTGGGCAGTTGGCAGCTGCAGAAGACACAATCCAGACAAAACGCCACTTCAACCCTCTGGCCCGTTTGTATGTCCAAATCCATTTCACATTAGTGGGTCTCAAGTAGGCAGCTGGATCAGAGTTTTTTTACAGTAGGTTTGGGTTAGATCCAGAGCATCAGAGTCAAAGACCTATTTAGCAGACCAAATTTACACAAAATGGATGTGATTCATTGTCTGTGCATGTTGAAGAAGTGAGGAGGGAATTTGTGCCTTTCAACAATTTAACTCGGAAGCTTATTGTAACATAATTAGTCATCTGGAAAAAAAGAGATGTAGTTACATAAGATAATTTTATGGTTCTCTGAGAGATACCCAAAGCCTACATGTGAATCTGCATCTGCCTAAGGAGGAGAAGCAAGTTCTGCTCATCCTAAAACTTGAACCTTGGAGTGTTGATTAGTGTTTAAGAAGCATGCAAGATAAAAAGCAAGACAATTAAAACATACTCTCCTTTAATATCATCTTTAATAAATAAATCCCTCTTTCTGTGTATTTTTCCAGGTACCTGCTGGTGAAAATTATTGTGATGTATTGTGACATATTATGGTGATTTGTTCCTTCAGGGTGGGTGCCACGCACTTTGGGGGTTTCATTTTCTATATTTTCAATATAGATAACAATGCTGCAATGATATCTAAGTAAAGCATGGTGCTTGGGCAGAACTGTGTAGCTGTTACTTTAATTCACTTTGAGAAAAAAGATTTCCTGTATTTCAAACGAATCTATGTTTACATCATCCCTCGTAACAAAATAGCGAAACGAATTGTTTCAAGTGAGTAATCAAATACCTTCCACCGAAAAAGAGCAGGAGCTTTTTTGGCTTCATTCGTACGGAGGCAAAGTTTGTAGCTGGAGCAAAAGGCGTCTCCAGAGCTGCCACGCGGTGTCAGTGTGATGCAGAGAGAGCCCGGTCTCGTTCCTGTGGTCCGGCGCGAAGCCTGGCAGAGCTCTGTGCCAACCGGGACCTGACACGGTGTTTGTAGTAATTTGGTGTTTCGGGATAGTCTGATACGGGCTCACGTGGGGTATTAAGTGCTAGCTAGGACAAACGTGGAATATATTGCTGTACTTCCTACGCTATCTATAGCAGCATCATCTACCAGAAATTATATGCTTCAAAGTCGCCTCACCAATGAAACCACTTTTATCTAAATGAATTAATGAAATAAAATGACAGACCAACTTTTGCCTCCTCCTTGTTTTGGAAAAGCAGACAGACAAAATACAGGTGCCAGTGTTTCTTTATTTTCTGTCTAAAGGACAGGATGTTTTTGTGCAATCCTACTAGCCCACAACTTGTCCTGGTGTGGATGTACAGAGCAAAAAAATATTCAAAGACTGGTTTAATGAAGTCTAATAAGTAATCTTAGAGAGATTTTAGGCATAACTGTAAACTATTTGGAAGAGGATCCTGCTGCCTCTCACAATCAGAAGTAACCATACAACACAAAGAGATTTTATCAGCCTTTTTCTTGTTTGTCTCTGATTTGTGTTGAGAGGGCTATTGTATTTGTCTGTGTGTAGTTGTTAACAAATATACATATTGTTTCTAATAAATTGTTTTATGATAAGGTCTGTGGAGAATGCCAGGCAGAAGCCAAAGAAAACATTACATAAATAGCCTCTAATTTGCTTTTCAACTGTATAAAATTAAAGCACTCCTAAGGACAGAAGAGTCTTGCTTCATTTCTGCAAGTAGAAAGTCTGCTATTTCTTCACACAAAACCCAAGTTTTTACCCAGATAATCCTTGCACTCTTAAGGCTGACTGTACTTAAAAGATTTGCCATGCTCATTATATTCTTGCAGAAGTCAGAAAAGCCAGAACTAAAAATCCCCATTGCATACAGTTATTCAAAGGGTAACATGAGCATACTCACACCTGTGGAGCAGACTATTGCATAAAGTGACACATTTATATTATAACTGCATCTTCATGAGAATAGCTAGATGATGCAGGCAGCTACCATGGGGATGTCTGTGTGTGTAACTGTGTGTGTGAAAGGTTAAATCTCACAGAATATCCTTACTCGAGATGTTTTCCATGTTGACTAGCTCTAAGTCAGGCACCCTCTTCTGAAGTGGGATAGCATTGCCAATTCTTCTCTAACAGCATTTCCTGGTGTCTGTAATCAAATGACTGTAAAATAAAATGGCACCTTCTAGAGTGCTCTTTAGTACTCCTATGGATCATGAGGATAAACAGCAATGCTGTACCTTTAGCACAGCAAGAAAAACCAAATGTTGCTTTCCCTTGAAATACTGATCCCAGGTAACTTCTCACAGGCATTAGCCATGCTGGGACAGGCATTAGCCATATCACAGAATCACAGAATCACAAGGTTGGAAGAGACCTTCAAGATCATCAAGTCCAATCCATGCCCTAACACCTCAACTAAACCACAGTACCGAGTGCCACATCCAGTCTTTTTTTAAACACATCCAGGGATGGTGACTCAACCACCTCCCCAGGCAGACCATTCCAGTACTTCATCACTCTTTGTGTGGAAAACTTTTTCCTAATATCCAGCCTATGTTTCCCTTGATGCAGCTTGAGACTGTGTCCTCTGGTTCTGTCAGTTGCTGCCTGGAGAAAGAGACCAATCCCCACCTGACTACACTACCCTTCAGGAAGTTGTAGAGAGTGATAAGGTCGCCTCTGAGTCTCCTTTTCTCCAGGTTAAACACCCCCAGCTCTCTCAGTTGTTCCTCATAGGGCTTGCTGGGATCCATTCAAGATCACTGACTGGGGCATATTCTTACCTATGCAATTCTTTTCAAGGTGACTACATGGTGGCTATGGAGCTGTGGCTGGAAGAATCAATGGAAGAAAAGAAATATTTCATTTCTGTGTCATCATGTGAAAATCCTTTGAGTCACAGGTGAAGAGAAACCTCAGTTGAGCAGATTCCCCCAGATGGGTAACTACAGCTAAGAGGCTAACAGGGAAATCCACAGAGAGACACTCGAGGCAGTTCCCAAGGTCAGATGAGCTGGCTTTCTTCATTAACTCCTAACATATTAGATTTCAGAATTTTGATTAACTTACTGATCTTGGACTTTTTAGCCTCACAGCAAGCTTGGAATTAGAACAGCATGTATAAACGGAAAAGGGCAAATATGACTCCTTACTTATTTCCATTGCTCTGTTAATTAAAAAAGCATACTTAACACCAGATCACAGTGTATTAAGATTATATCAAGTACCTTCCCACATGTTACATTGTCTAAAGTTTGAATAATACTTCAGATCTAATTTGAATACTTGTCCTTCTCTTTCATTTACCAGATACACTGGCTTATCACTTCCCTCATAGGTTGTACTAGGTTGTAATTTTAGCTGTTTACAGAATACTATTTTGTGCAGTTTGTGCTCCTGGAAGTGCTTATTGCCCAGCTAATGCCACAGGACCCAGCCTGTGTCCTCCCAGGAGCCCTCCAAGGCACACAGTCCCTAATTGTGACACACACACAGTCCTAAAATTGTACAGCCTTAGGATTTTGGGTCACAGGTGGTCCAAACCAGTCTGACTGCAGTTATGTCAGTTAGCTAGGCTGACTGGAGTACTGAAAACTGGCTGAAAAGCTGGTTCTTAGCATTCAGCTCAGGAGCAGGAAAACATATTTCGTAGCTGCTGAAAGCTGCTAAATACCTGCTTTTAATGGGTCTAATTTAAACCAACAAACATTTATTTGGATGGAGCATTTCTTTCAGTGGCTCAGTTAATGGGGCTGAGTAATGAATGGAGGCACCACTGGATTGTATTAGCACTGCAGTACTGTGTTAGCAGCCTTTTGGTCCCGCTCAGGAGGCTGTAAAACGCTTTGTTCCTTACAACATAAACACCATTATCCTCCTACCAGGGTTGAATTTACTTACCATTAAGCAAATGTATATAGCCCTGCAATTGGCACTGCCCCAATAACAGACAGGAGCTGAGGAATGCTGCCACAATATGCAGCCAGATGTTACAGGGTGGGATGTTTCAGAATGGGCCCACGCTCACTGCTTTGGGGATGTGGGCTTGGACTAGCACAGAGAAGAGCTGAAAAAGCCAGGGCAAGCACTAAGGACTGCAAACAGTTGTTCTCTGATGCAGCAGCAATGCTGAATTGTGCAGTGGAGATGGGACCTTAGTCATGCTTCTAAACTCTGTTCAAACGCCTAATGTGTTGAAGGCTTTAGTACAGTTTGGGAACAGGTTCCTTGAAGAAATTCCTGGTATTTCCTGGTTCCAGGCAGGCTGAAAAACACTGTGAGAATGTAGTGGCTTTTGGTATGTCCATTTATGGACATGAATCAAAGGAACTGCAGGGAGGAAAAAAGTGGAAAATGAGAGGAAAAATAAGTTAACTGAACTACTTCCTCTCTCAGATTCTTCTTGGGTTTTGGGCAAAGCCTTACAGTGGTATTTCTTCCCAACTTCTCCTTGCTAACTACTTCCATATGCAGGCACAGTATAACATCAGTTAAAGCCACATTTAAGCACTGTTTTCAAAGAACTTGGGTTTTTGGTGGTAGGATACAAAGTCAGAATGGTTGAATTAATATATATTCAGGTAAGAATATTACTGTTCCTTCTTATATTTAATGTCCTTTTCAGTATAATGAAATGAGAGCTTTCTTCTAGTGCGAGGTCTGAAAAAGCTATGCTACATGAGAAAAATACAAATGATCTAGTAAAGAATATGCTATTTCTAGTGGTGTCCAAAAGTCAGTTTTCTCAGCTGAGTCCCTGTCCTTGTGAGACAAACAACTGGATACTGTTCAAAGACTTATTTGTTCCTGTGTGGTTGCAGATCATTAAAAGAGGCTCATTCTTGAAGACTTTTTTAACTAGTGTCTTTTGGATGTGTCTTAGCTCTGAGGAATCTGACAAATTTCCATCTGGAGAGTAGAGCCTATTTCATATGAAAGGGCTATAATCCCTGTCTGTTGTTCACATCTGTATTGTGTTAGAAAGTTAAGCTGCAAATTCATGCAAAAGTGTTGTGGTACAAAAATCTGAAATACGATGGTTTAGAAGTATTTCAAAGTATTTGATACTCTGGTCTCCAGCCACCTTCAATTTCTGTTTAATATTTAATTGAATACCTTTTATCAAATTAGTATTGACTTTACAGTGATTCTTTAACAACTGTATTATTAATATAGCTGGAGATCCATTTAAAGGAGGTAGTAAATAGAATGAATATACTTTCATATATGCATAAAATATTTTTAAAGTACAGTAGCAAACTTGCTCAATAGGATTTTCTGAGGATGCAAACAATTAAAAGCAAGGTATTTTGAAAGGAACATGAACCAGTGTTCCCATGTAAGTGACTTTGGACTTTTGAACTCAGGTTTTTATTCTTCCATCTATGCATCTTAGGCACAAAGAATGAAATCAGGAAACTTCTTTACGGTTGAAAGGCCCACATTGTAGCCATCATTTAAGATGCCATAAATTCCATACAAGGGCTCCTTTTTCCTGGGATACCTTTGAAAGAAAGCCTTACAAACAGTATGATGCCTACCTATACCTCTAGGAGAGCTTACAACAAAATATTTAAATTTCTTTACCTTCAGAGATAAAACCTTCAGAGGTCTAACACCTGTTTTACAGTGTAAAACGTATGCTTCTGTCAGAAGACTACGCACATTCCTGGAAAACGGAGTGCAATTCATTATAATGCATACCTGAGATTTATGATCCCTGATATGCAACAACTTCCTTAACAGATTTGCATATGTAGTGTATTCCCTTATTTTAATTCACAGTGGCAACAACAAACCACTATCAAAATATTCTGGCAGGCCTCTTCCGTGCTCTGCTGGTCTGTGAAACCATGCAATAATGTGTCAGATGGCAGGGAAGGCAGTTCCATCATCACATAATCTGGGAAAGGACAGGTAGTGGTCCTGGGCTGCTTTGGGGGAACCCCATTGCAGGTGTCCATCAGACAGCCCTTCCTCAACCAGAGCCCTGCTGTTGCTCTCTGACCCTCCAGCCTTGTTTGCCGGGCACAGCTGGATGACAGTGCCAGGGGAGGCCACAGTGTTGTGTGGATTAGGTGTTGGAGATACAGCCCACACTGCAGAGAGCTGGGAGCAGAACATGAGTGAATCTCGCCGTGATGAGGCTCATGGGAACGATGGTATTAGGAAATGTCACTCATAATAATATCTGATAGTAACTGATAAAAGACTGCAGAGCAGAGCTGTTCATCAACACGCTTAAGCAGTGCCATAAGAACCCCATTTCTCACAGGAATTAATCCCAACCTGCCAGGTGCATTGTGCTTTTTTCTGTTTTGCTAATCCTGAGAGCTTCTATAGCAATGGTTATGAATGAAGTCCACGTACATCCTGTCCTTTCTGGATCTAGAAATGAGAGTTTTCTTGTTATTTGGGGGTGGAGCCACAGTAGCGGTCAGGCATCCAGTCCTCGGTGTTGTACGAATGTTTGAAGCGTTTCCAGGGTGAGCTGAATGGCTGCACAATATTCATAACCTGAAAAAAAAGCATAGAGAAAAAAATGCTGGAGAGTCTCAGGCAGCATAAGAGCCAGAAGCTACCCAAAAGTATTTTGTATGAGACATAGAAAGCCACTTCCTCATGCCAGGAGGATTCCTTTTATTTTTCAGAGGAAGGGAAAATGCTTCTTTGCCCTTGAGCAAAGCCTGGTGAAGCCATTGGCAAGACTCCCATTGACTTCCCATTAGTTTAGGGCCCTGTTGTTCATCATTAGACAAAGCTGGTGTTACACTGATTTGCTGCTAATGCTAGCTGAAATCAATGGGATTGGAAGGTGCTCAGGAAGGATGGACATTTTTATAAGCTAACACTCTTTCAGCACCAGGAAATTCCAGATTGAACTTGTTTGCCTGAAAAGGATTCTTGTTGGAGACTGTGTTTTTTTCTGAGAACAAGAACTAATGCTTCTAGTGCAAAGGTTAATTTTGAATTCAAAGAATCTCCTTGTCTCAATAAAGGGACAAAAAAGGTCTGTTATTAATGTAAGTCCCAGCACAGGACTGAAGCTTTTCTTTTAGCTTCAGGGGGATGAGGGAATTGACTCACAACTGTCCTTACAAACAGTTCTTGCTTATCTAAGAAAAATGTTTGGACCATTTCCAAAATGTGTAGCTGTTACAATACTTCTCATCCATGGCCCTGCAGGAGTTTGAACCCATGGAGACTTTACTCAGAACTGTCACATGTAATGGTTTGGCCTTGTCAGCAAGCAGGAAGATAATCTGTGTAATTGCCACCAGAGTTCAGTGCTCTACCATACCACACTTAGGTGTTAATTCAAGTAAAGCTACATCTAAATTAGCCCTACACTACATGAAGGTTAAATCAGAAGTTTTTTAGAGGCCCCTTCCAACCTGTCATATTCTGTGATTTTTGATACAACTCATCAGCTATTCCCTGAGAATTGCACCAAATTTTGGACTTCTGGATTTGAGTCTAGACTCAAAAACCACTTCAATGCTTTTAGTAATTTAAAATATTTTCCTTGCCTTAATCGAAAACAAATCTTAACCAGTGGAATACCTCAATGAAATTAAGCATGTTGTGTGGTGTATTACAGCAGCAGTTGAATACTATGGTGACAGCAGGCTCCCTTTGAACTACATGTGATGCATGAGGAGACCTGCTGCACTTTCTAATGCCATACTGGGCTTGGCAAAGCAAGCCTGGCCCTTCCCTCCATTCTAAATTCAGAAGAGTAACAAACTACAGTTGATTCACTCCTAACAGAATAAGTAAATCTTTAGCTTATTCCTAAGTGTATGTGCTTCTGGAGAAAGAACCCAGTACACATTACTTGATTGTCATCAAAGGCAACCCCTTCAGAAACATGAAAAGGAATGGGTGGAGACTAAAGGTAAATGAAATACCAAGCCATTTATATAAAAAATATAAATACTTTATTTTCAACCAAAAAGGTGCAAACATGTAACTTTTGGTCACACTTCTCAACAAATAAACTGTCCAAAAAGAGCCATAGTCAAAGAAAGAAACAAATGCTCAAGTGGAAAGACTGATGAACAACAGAACAGCCATTTCTCTTAAAGCCACTTGTCTTATAAAGTAGTAAGTAAACATATTTTGCCAGACGAATGCTTTGTAACATTACAGGCACCTCAACTTCACCTTGACCTCAACTCACCATTTGGCCCTATCTGAACAATTTCCACTAGAGTATCTATTTCATGCTTTGAATGCATTGTCAAACAAGCTTTAAATTTTACCTATCTTGTTCCAAAAAAGAAGGCTATCATTGAACTTTCAAAGCATTAAACAAAAGCACAAAACTTTAAATTAATTTAGATAACTGTACAAATATATATACACACAGTATTTACAATATTCATAAAAAGTAGCTTGTTACAGGTAAATTAACTGCCACAAGCTGTCCAGTCTAATTGACATGATTCTGATTCTTGCTGGCCAAGCCACCTGAATCAGAGTGTCAGAGCTGAAACATTACCGTCCTGACTAACAGAACACCTTCTACTTAGCACTTTGCTGGGTGTTTGCATTCCAGCTGTTGCTGTCTCTAAGCCAGTGCCAGCAAACATGCTAATGGTCTCTTCTCAATTGCACTACTAGATGAAGCATGCTGTACCACATTAAGGGAACATTTGCTTGAATCTGCATTTCCTGCCTGTTTCCCTTAACCCCATCACACCACCTCAGGAGCAACATGTTCTGAAGCTGTGTCTTGCTGTGGTCCCACTGTCCGTTTTACGTTCTTCTTCAAATCACCATTTGGGGTCAGTAGAAAAATTGTCTTAAGTCACATGGAGCAGTTTGTTGAAATTAAAAAAAAAAAAACTGATTTAAATACCTTGTGCTATTGAATCATGTTTACAAAATGAGATGCAAATCAGTTCAAGTTGAGAATGTACTTAGCGTCTCCTTCTGGCTTTATGCCATGTCTCCATACATCTTTCTGTAGTACAGAGACTCAAAGATGTCATTGTCTCCAGGGCAGTTGTAGTGGCACGCGCAGGTCTTGATGAACATCATTTTCCTTTTCATGATCTCCCCATCAGGGCACTTGAACTCCACAGGGAGGGTGGCTGTTCTGTGGGGTGTGCAGCAGCGCCCGTCAGTGCAAACACCACAGAACTTAGCTCTGTAGGTCTTCACACTGGTGCAGCCAGACAGCTCAAACTTGACAGGCTTGGAGATTTTGGGGGTGCGAATGCACTTTTTGCCTTTCTGTTAGGATAGAAGTCAATACAAGATGTTTAGAAGGTGGGTTTTCACAAAGCACATTAAGTTTGCAAATTAGTGAGCAGACACGCTAATCCTTACTGTATTATCATTAGGCAAGATTGTCTTATATAGTGACATAACACAGGATGAGAGAAAACTAAGGACATTTAATTGTAAATAGTGATCAATACTGAAATTTGAGTAAAACTCAAATTTCAAAGTAAACCACTTGAAACTGACTACCTGTCAGCACTGCACTTTTGGTCACTGTCCTTTTGCTAGTGGATGGAAGCAACCTAGTGCAGCATACATAAAGATAATCGTATTTACCTTGATGTTCTCCTCCAGGTCTGCTTCACAAGGTCTGACCATGCAGAGTCTGCTCTGTTTCTCCAGTCTGCAGAAGGCATTATCATTGGTGACCCTGGTAGAGATACCCATGCCACAGGTCTTGGAGCAAGCACTCCACTCCGTGGTCTGTACCAGGCAGTTGGCACGCATCATTGTTGGGTCTGGACCGTAAGTGTCTTCCAGTCTGTAAGCTGCAGGAGACAGAAAACCAAAATGAGACCACTGCCTGACCTCAGCCGTCTAAACGTTCCTTCCTTTTCGTGAGAAATTCAGGCAGCTACACTAAATCCGTGGGGTGATTCCACTAACTGCAGCCCTCCAGCCTCTGCCCTGTGTCCACCTAGTCCACCGCCTTCAGCCTCCACCATGCAGGGTGTCCCCTCCCCCGGCTGCCATCTGCAGAGAGCCCCCCACTCACCGGCAAGTGCAGGTCCCACGGCAGTCTGCTCTTTGGCCTCATCGCAGACCCACTCCTCGCAGCACTTCCCGGGGAGCTTCACCCGGCGCGGGTAGGGGCAGTCGGGGCTGGGCAGGCGGACGTCCATGCTGCAGAGGGGCACGCAGCCCACCGCGCCGTCCAGGCAGGTGCACTGGTACTTGCAGCTGCTCTGGAAGGACTCTCCGCTCCGGTACACCATGCCGCTGAACACGCACGGGGCTCCGTCCCGGGCTGCGAGGGGCAGGAGGCAGAGCGTGAGTCAGGCGGGTGGGAGTCTCGGAGGTTCCCACTTTCCTCGCTCCCTGCCCGGCAGGACCCTGTTCCCGTTCCCGCAGCAGGCGGCAGCCCCGGCCCCCACTCACCGGTGCAGACGCCGATTCTGCGGTTGGCGGGGGAGCCGAAATCGCAGAAGAGCCCCTTGTGATGGTCGCAGGGGTCGCGCTCGGTGCAGAGCTCGCCCAGCTGCTTGGCGCATACGCGGCAGCAGCCGCAGCCGTCCAGCACCAGGGAGACGCCGGCGGGGCAGGTGGGACTGGCTCCGCACTGGCACTGCCCGCTGCACTCCTGGCCCTGAGCCTCCTGCAAGTGCCGGGGGAGACAGAGAGACAGAGAGAGAGAGAGATCGTCAGAGCCGTCGCCGGGACCGCCCGGACGGGGCAGGCGCGGCGGCGCCGCGGGCGGCAGCACTTACCGGGCTGAGGAGAGCGAGCAGCAGGGCTAGGGCGAACGGGGCGAAGGTGTTGGGGACCATCCTGCAGCGGTCAGCGGCTTGTGGGTGACGAGGCGGCGGCGTCGGGCAGGCGGCGGCGTCGGGCTGCCGGGCGGCGAGGGGAGCCGAGGTAAACCGAGAGCTTCTCGCAGGGCGGATCTCCTCGGCGGCGCGGATGGGGCTGCGGCGGGCCGTGGGCGCTGTGCCGGAGGGTAGCTGCTGCCGGGTGTTGTTGGGCTCCGCTCTCCTCCGCTCTGCTCCGTCCGAGTGCGGCGGGAGAGCGGCTGTGCGACTGCCGAGTGCCGGGACGGACGCCCCTTTATAGGCGGCGGCGGCGCGGCCTCGCCAATGGGCTGAATGGGGCCGCCGCTATTTCCCTTCCCCTGTGCTCCCCGCTCGTCCCTCGTCCCTCCCCCGGGCACAGGGGACGCTGGACGGGTGGATCGGGGGTGGCGCGGGGTACCCGGTATCCGGCGGCGAACGGTCCGGGCGCTTTGGTACCACCGAAAAAAGGTATAATTACACTACCGGGTATAAATTGACTCTGTGTACCACTGAATCATACTGAATATTTGTAATGTGTTCCTTCCCTAATAGATGCTCTCTATGAATAGAGAGAGTGCCTATTTACTCTGAAATACTTGGCACAGTGAGTGGAGTCTGAAGCATGGAAGAAGTGGCTATTATTTTCCCACTGCCTGTGTGCAGCTGTCATTTCTGAGCAACACGTTCCTCGTTCCTCGCACATCCCTGCTTCCAGCCTTGCTGATGGTCCGCCCCAACATTACAACAAGAAGAGAATGGCATGCCACCTCATTCAGCCAAAACCTTAGCACTGTGGTTTGTATTTGACTGAACCCAGGACGTAAGCATTGTGGCTTGCATTAAGTCATTGCAGATAACTGCTATGATTGTCGTTGTTTTTTTTTTTTCTTTTTTTAACCGGGAGGATGGCTCTTCTCCCGCCTCCTGTGTATGATTTGAATATTCAGTGATGTCATGTTGGTTGACCTCCGCTTTAACGCAAGGAATGCCAATGTTTTGGCTTTTGACCTGTTGGAAGTATGTTACTGTTTAGTAAGAGAGACCGGCTTAATGCATCACAATAAGCAATCTAAAATCTGGTAGTACCTTAAGAGATCTCATCTTTTATATGCAGGCTTTCCCCCACTGCCATTCTCCCTTGCTCCCCACTTCTTTCCATCCCTCCATATCTAGGCATACTTCCATGCTATGATGCTATGATAATAAAACAAGATTCATGAGGGGAAAAGAAGGTCTTCTATGTAATGCCCCAGTAGGACCATTGTGCTGTAAAATTGCTACTTATATTCTGCCAGCATTGTACTGCGTCTGGTAAAGTCATTTGGATGTCATTTCTTCTACTTGAAGTTCTCCATTAAAAGAAATGAGATTGTCTTTGAAAGAAAAAATGAACCCCAGAGGAACAGTTATGGTAAATAATATATGTTCCCAAAACCATGAGGTCTCCTAAAATCTGTATTTACTTGAAGGACTCCAGTGGCCTCAGTGCTGGGTAAATAGTATGTGTACCAAACTATGTATGACATGCATACCAAAATGCAAATGTAACCAGGTAAACAGAATGCCTTTTTTAAATGCCTAAATATGGGAGGAGATCAGAGGGAGAGAGAGAGGCTCTAGACATGTTTTATAACTTTCCATGTAAGAGGTTTTTTCAGAGATACAATTTTATTAAACAAAACCTAAGAATCTCACTGACAGAAAAAGCATGTTTAAAAGTAACAAACTACCAGAAAGCCAGGAAATCCAAAATTAAAGGATAAATCTGTCCTAAGTCCTCCCACTGCAGGCCGAGTACAGCAAGCTCCATACACTTGCTGCCCTGAGAAAAATGGCTTGAATAGTTACTTGAATTCAGAACTAATTCTGGTCTTGCACCACTGTGGATCAGGCATTAGCCCACTAAATTACAAGTTGTGTCAGCACATGCAGGTAGGCGAGAATCAGAGTCCACAGGAGTGCCTTTTGGTCATCTTGGTTTATGTGTTGTTAGATGTGTCTGACAATGGGTACTTCATTGGTGCGTGTACATGTATGCACAGGGGCAAAGGGAACTTGAAAGCAAAGGCGGTTCTTGCAGACTCCAATCTGTCTTCAGCTTATCCTTCCTGATGACAACCACAGAATCCTCAAGGCTGGAAGAGACCTTCAAGATCATTTAGTCCAGCCAGCAATGTCACCGCACCATAATCACCCCTAAACAGTATCCCCGGATGCCACATCCAGGTGCCTCTTGAGTATGCCACAGGCTGGACAAGTACATCTTGGCATTGATGCATAAAATGGTTAAAATGCACTAATTTTGACTTCCATGCAGGTGTTTATACAGCACATGCTTTTAAGATAGTATATTTTTTCTGCTGAAACTAGGAATTCACTACACCAGCCTTGCAGACTTGTTTACACAGCTATATACGGTATGCGTGTGTCTACATCAGCTTCACTTGGTGAAGTCTTGTAAAATGTACAGGTGTGGATTGCTACATTCCTCTCTTGTGTTTTTCCTCTTTTTTTTTTTTTTCTGCTTCCCCCCAAAAAGTCACTTGATCAGGTATCAGACATAGTGAAAACCTGGCAAGACTACAGGAAAGTGGCTAGACTTGGAGTGTTTGTGTACTTAAAGAAAGAATCTTGCACATTTTCAACTTTCAGTCACAGATATTTTTTTATAAGAGCAATTGGAGGTCTGAGCCAGCCCTCAAAGCGGAAATCAAAAGCTCCCAGAGAAACATACCCGAGGAATGTGAATCTGATCCAACAACCATACGCAATGCACATACAGTACTGTCAGTCTTATAGGAAGTCTTGCCATATATGGACATCTGGACCCTGAGCTGTTTATCATCACGATGGGCTTGTAGCTGGCTTCAGACATTTCTGGCTTCCCTCAGGTTTAGTGTGCCAATTAGTTCCTTTCCCAAAATGCTCACCAGGATATTTCTTTAAAATTGTAATAAATATATCTCAGAATTCTGAGAGGTCTGGTTAAAGTTACATTAGTAGGCTTTTGCTTAAAATGCACATTCCAAAAAAGACTTGTTCTGCTAGCTCAGAAATAGACACAGAATAAAAAGAAAGAAATTTATTCCATCATGAATGTGGTTGCCTGGTATTTCTCTTTCTTAGAAGTCATCTGGTAGCTTATTCTATGTATCTGTAGGCATAGAAAGGGCTCTGAAGTAGACCACTTGCTGAACTTTTACTCATCCTTTTCTGCGGAGATATGTGATGTCATGAATCAGCAAAGACCACGTTTCCCAGGATCTGTCATGCAACTTATCCATGTTCTGCAATTTGTACTGCTTGGTTAGAGTGCTACAAAGCCTTTCACCTTGTAGTCGTGACAATTCATGTCACCTAATCTTAGTAACGAGAGCCATTAGCTCTTCTCCAAAGTGAACCAGAATTAGAAGGCAGGGAGGGGCAGCGGATGGCATAGGCCTATGGACATGTTTGCTGCTGAAATGGTGGAGCTAGTCCAAATTCCTCCAGATACTGGTTCAGATTCTCTGCTAGCATCAGTTGGATAGTTACTAAATGCACTGTTGGCCATCAAAATATTGGGATTTGAAAAGTCCAAGTCCATTGGGCTAAAGCAAAATCATCAGGTGCAATTCCCATTAGCAGACCTGAGTTTTGTCATTTTCCATAATGTCATTCTTTATGTGTTAACATGCAAATATTTTGCTACTTCTAGAGTCCTGAGAATGCTGCTTTAAGCACTTGGCCTTATTCTTAAAAAGTAACGGGAGTTTTTGTGAATGTGTGTGGTCTTAAACCAGCAAAGTGATTACTGGAAGTAGAGTAATCTAAATGGGTATTCAGAGCAGATGTAAAATTATTTGTACAAAAGTGAGATTATGAGTACTGTGAAGCTAAATGTCCTTTACTGACTGAGCCTCAGATTCAGTTTATCTTATTTTATTCTGAAAAATTTGCCACAGATCTGATCCTAGAAGCACTGTAGGAGCAGCATTCACTACTTCTGTGAGGAGGCTGGCTGTGTCCTGGGTTTTTCTGGGGAAGCATGGAGTCCTTCCATGGCTCTCAAAAGGTGAGCAAGGAGGGAGAGGCTTTCAGTTGTTTATTTCTCATATTTGGTTGAGGTTTGCAACCTCTTGCTGTAGTAAGTCAACTAGTGTAGGGCTTCAGTGGGTCACTAACCACTCCTTTGACAATTGTCCCATAAATGGTTAACAATTCATAAAAAGTTACTGTTGCTGGCTGGAGAGGAAATGTGGCCAGGGATTGACTCAGAACATACACCAGAAATCCTTTTGAGATTCTCAGAGGAACCACGTGGAAAACAGCTGGGCGAACACTTCCTCCCACTCTGTGATGGATTATGTGGGCAGGAAAGAATCAGATCTGCTTAGTCTACAATGTGTGTCATCTTGTTTTCAGTTTTTCAACCTGCTTCTTTCAGGAGCTGTTAGTGTAAGTTTTGAGGGTTTGTGGGGTTTTTTCCTCCAAGCTGAGACACCAGTGTTTAATTAATATTTGATCAAATTAAGGACTTCCATCAACAAATGAAGTTTTCTTTGCCATAAACTATGGGATCTCTTAATTTATATTGTAGCTGCTGTGGAGTAGAGGCCTGGGGAGAATCCTGTGGGATACATTTTCCATGCTGTCTGATAGGATAGGGTCAATACTTTTACATGTGTGGGTGACAGCATGGTTTCTTTGGGGATAAATGAAAAGAGAGAAATGTCTCCCCCATTTTTGATACAACCTTAGTCACTGACCTTGGTGTAGTGGGCTTTTCAGTTTATACAGTCCTTCCAGAGGAAGTGGAGGAGTTGGCTTATTGTATAGGTCTGTAATGTGTCTGGAGGACTTCATAAGCATACTGCATCAGCTGACCTGCAAAAGAACATAATGTCCTCGATGCACTGGCACCAAATTTTAGAGATTCTATGATTTTTCAGGAAAAAATAATAGAATTTGATCTGTGTTCCCCGTGGTTCAGCTGCCAGCTTGGTTGTCTGTTTTTTCGGCAGGTGATGTGTGGTATGTGACCTGAGTAAATACATCTGTACAAGTGACGCAGACAGGGAAACTGGGATGTAACCTACAGCAGCCAAGGTGGCTTCCTTATTGACCCATGGATGTGTGTGAAATTTTGCAACTACTGGGCCAGGTCTGAAGAACATCTTAGACTGCTGATCCCTCTGGTGTTGGTGGGAAATTCTCTGTCAGACCATTTTTTGCATGGAGACGAGAAGAGCAGATACTCCAAGAAATGTGCATTGTTAAGGAAGTGGGGACATGTTTAAAATATTTTGATTTCCTGCAGGAACTAATTGAGGAAAACTAGTTGTTTTAAATATCAGTGGTCTCAGGTCCAGTGTTTATAACCATGTTGCTACAGATGTCTTATTGGTAGGTGGCTTTTAAGTAAGAAGCATGATGTTGTAAAAGTGGTAGGACTCTCACTAACAGCACGTGTTCCTGAGCATATTACTCCATTTATAACCCTTTTATGAAAGGTTTTTAAATAGAAATCAAGGTTAGGTTTTACTGTTTGGTGTTTGTTTTGACCATTTTGGACAATGGGGTTTTTGTGAAGATGGAGCCTAAGAAGTTATTTGTGGTGCATTTCTTGTGAGGAAGTTATCCGTGATGGATCTTGTGGAAAAGTCTAACCTTAATAGCATGGTAGATCTGTATAATTATTTGAGATTCAATTATGACATGGGATGAAAAGACAGTTCATCAACTGCCTTTTTGTATTGCCTAAGCTTTGCAAGGTATTTGAAAATCTTAAATCTGTCCTAACAGTGTTCCTGTATGAGTTACAAACTTTGTAATAAAAATTTCAGGTGAGTTTTAAAAACTTGTATGAACTAGCCTTTCTCCTTCTGTCACTCACAAGATACAGAGGGTAGATTTTTAAATTCCCTGGGAACAGTTTTCTCATTTTACCTTCCCAAATTCAGTGATAACTCACCTAGGCCTTCACATATCTTTATTTTTCTTGATAAATGGCTTGCAAAGAGTGACGGTGGAGTGCACGATCTGGGAAGTGCACTTTCTATTTCTTTTTTGCCATCAAGCTGCCACAGGGGGGAGTAGAAGTTTGGAAAGGACTGTGCTTCCCAAAAAGTCACCGAGGCAAGTGCTGTATTTGTGTGTACCCTGGCCAGTCTCTCACAGGCAGAAAAGCAGGGGCAAAAGAGGAGTGGGTGTTCTAGGAATGAAAAGGTTGGTTGGAGAAAGGAGCCGGAGGGTTTCTACAGCTGGAACAAGCTGAATGGTTCACTGCTTTGCAAAACCACGCTGTTTTTCTTATTCATTCCTACCAGCTTTTCTGTCCAGATGTAAGGAGAATGTGACTGAATTGTTTTCCTGCCTCAGGAGGGAAGATGACATGTGGGAGTTGTAAAGCACTTGCAAAATCCCTGCCTGTCTGACAAAAGGCTTTTCCCACATTAGTGCTATTGGCTAATGAAGAAAAAATGCTAGGCAGAGGCAAGGCAGAGGACACAGTGAGGAAAAGTTTTGCTAACTTGATAGAAAAGGGTTGTTTTTGTGGGACTGTTAGTGTTGGTGAAATCCACACTGTCTGCTTCACGATGAATAACTGGACTCTGTGGGTCCTAGGCAGGCAGGATGCGTTCCTCACGCCTTGGCCCTGGCTGTGAGGTTACTCTCTCGTCCCTTGTGTGACC
>VYZP01049224.1:7592-41450 GCA_013400635.1 Hypocryptadius cinnamomeus | reverse complement strand
CTCCCTGCTGGCTCCCAGGGCTCCAAGCCTGGATTTGGGATCTCTCCCTGCCTGGCCAGAGCGGGTTCCCTCCCCAGGCCTCTGTCAGCAGGAAGATGTAGAGCAATCACAGCTCTGTGCTGCAAATATTAATTATCCACTAACTGCTCTCCAGGCAGCCATTAGATCTCAGCTCTCAGACAGCTGTTCCCAGCCCGAGGGAAGCTCCGGAGGGGGAGCAGCCGGGAGGAGGCGGGGGCTGCCACGGGAGGGGTCCCCACACTGCCACGGGAGGGGTCCCCACGCTGCCCTGTCCCCAAGGCTGGCTGAGCCACTGAGGGCAGGCAGCATTTGGGTGCTGGCACTTTTCTTTCTGTGTGAAATATTCCCATTCCAGCGTTTTGAGGGTTTGTTCTTCCCATCAGCTTTCAGCCCTGCCCCGGGAGGATGAGGAGGATTTGCTGTCCCAAGGAATTTCCCCTTTCCAGGAGGATGAGGAGGATTTGCTGTCCCAAGGAATTTCCCCTTTCCAGGAAGATGAGGAGGATTTGCTGTCCCAAGGAATTTCCCCTTTCCTCCTTTTTTTATCTCACCGAACAGGGTCACAAGATCTCGCTGTGATCACTTGGGACCTCCTCATCCTCTGGCTCATTTTCCAGATGTTTTTAGGTCGGTCCCTCCTTCCAGCACGTGCTCCCACTCCCACCCTCACCCTGATGCATCACAAACCTCTTCCATTTTCCTACTTCTTGGGCAAATCCAGCTTTTTTCCCACCGATCCCCCCAGGATGGGAAGCTGTTGGCCACAGTCAGGGTGAGGCCACACCAAGGGGGAGCTGCCCACAGCCCCCCCAGTGCCCCTGGACCCCCCAGCCCCAAACCCTCCATCACCTCACAGATTTTGCACCAAGGAGCAGCAAAGGAGTGGGGAAATTCCTCAGCATCCTCATTTTGGGATGGGAGGCATTGCCCAAGCCTTAGTGGGGCACAGGGAGCTCCCAGGGCTCAGCAGGATGCACACCCAGGGATGATCCCACCATGATCCCATATCCCTCTTTCCACCCATCTTCCACAAGCAGAGACACCAGTGAGGAGCTCGTTAAGGAAATAAATGAGCGAGGTGGGCCCGTGCTCATATAAATCTCTCCGAGAGAGCATTCAGACGTTCCGGATTTGAGCTGGCCATCATTTAAATTACTGCTCTGCCTCCCCTCAGCCCAGCCCCTTATTACCAGGGGTTTAATGCTCAGGGCTTAATTGCAATCGCTGGCGAGCTCCCCCTCCAAGCTCTCTCTCATCAGGAATTAGCTGCTTCTCCTGCCCACTCATTATCCACCCAACCCAGGAGGCTCCAAAGCCAGCCAGGGAGAAGGGCTGGGTGGCTCCCAAGGGGTTTTCTGGGCTCCAGGGAAGAGCCCCTTAGCATGGGAGGTGCCTGGAGAGTTCAGAATAATTCTGTATAATTGAATGTTTTCCTCCAGTTGCCCAGGGAGCACCTGGGAATGCCTGGAGGAGCTGTTGGGAGCAGGAGATGTCTTCTAAAAGAAGTTGAGCTATGGGGATGGCTTCCACCTTCCTCTTCTCACTATTTATCCTCCTGGGAGGAGGACAGTCCTGGGGGATTCTCTGCCATCTCCCTTCCTTACCTAACAGAGGGAGAAATTGTCACCCAAGAGCTGGAGTTGTCCCATCCCTGGAAGTGTTTAAGGACAGGGCTTGGAGCAACCTGGCAGAGTGGAAGTGGGTGGAACAAGATGGGCTTGAAGGTCCCTTCCAACCCAAACCCTTCCATGGTTCTGTGATCCTGGGGCTTTTTCCCCTCAAAAAGAGGCAGGGAAAGGGGAAGCACCAGGCTGGGAGCAGGGAGCACCTGCTGGAAGGAGGGACATGGGACCACAAGGGAACAGTTTTGCCTCTCTGGAAAATGAGCCAGAGGATGAGAGGCTTGCAAGGGATCACAGCAAGGTTTTGTGACCCTGGCAAGGTGAGATTGTTCAGCAAGCCAGGAGGGAAAGCTGGAAAGTGATGAAAAAAGGTTAAAAAAATAGTTAGGGAATAATACAAATATTAAAAATATTCTGTGTGTTCGTCTCTTGAGGAGGAGGATCCCAAAAGAGCTCAAAATTCAGGCCAGCTTTGCCAAGGGGTCCAGTGCAGAGTGGGAAAAAACACTATGAAACCCCAGAAAAAGGCAAAAGTTTTTGGGTTTGGAAATATTTGCCCACCTTGTTGCACAACCAGAGGTTTCCTTTACCAAAGTTGCCCCTAACCCAACCCCAATCCCCCCCAGGATTTTTGTGTGACTTTTGTGTGTCCTGCAGAGCCCAGGGCAGCAGAACCTGTGCCAAGCTCCAAGCCCAAGGCCAGGCAGTGGCAGAGGGCACAAGGGCGATGCCAGGGGAGCGTGGGGTGGGCAGGGGGTCCCAGGGATGCTGATCCCAGCCTGGCACAGGGAAGGCATCAGTAATTGGCAGCGTGGGCTGGGCTGCCCTTTCGGTGGCATCGTGTTTAATTGCACTGGCTGCCGGTTCAGGGGAAGAGCTGCTCGGGGGCCTTATCTCTGCTTTCACCATTTTTCTTTCTGGGAAATGAAGTTAAAAATCCCTTCACAGCAGCTCCAGCAGAAAAAAAATTAGTCCCATATCACTATTTAACATGCACTGCTAAAAACTAGATAAACACAGGCCGTCACTTGGAGATTAGCTCCTCACATGACTAAATGATTTATTTAGAAGATTCCTTCTTTTCTCTGCCGCTCCCTTTCTCTCTCTCGCTCTCCCCTTTCCTTGGCTAAGAACATATTAATCAGAAATTAGAGGCAGGCTGAGGGATGGAGGACAGGCTGACAAAGAGCAAACAGGGAAAAAAGGGGAAAGGGGAGCAGGGGCTGAGGGAAGGAAGGGTGTGAGGAAGGTAGGGGTGAAAATGGGGTGAGGGAAGGAGGAGGAAAAGGCTCAAAAAAATTGATAAAAAGGGAAATTTGAGAGGGGGGAAAGAGGACATGGGAAGAAATGGGGACGGGGTGGGGACCAAGCAGGGAAGAGAGGGCTGCTGCAAAGGTGAAAGGGTGGAGGGCAGGAATGAAAGCGAGGGAAAAATGTATAGAGGGAGGGGGGAAAGAGCCCTGATTGTGTGCGGCAGGAATGCACGGGGCTTAGCCCGCGCCCCCGGGGGACTCCTGGCCCTGAATGATTAAGGTACTTATCGGGCAGGGAGCTCCGGAGGGGCACGGAGCAGCCCCCCCGCCCCTCGCAGCCCCCCTGCCGGCCGGGGCCGGGGGGATTTGCGCCCCCAGCCCCGCTCCCCGCTGCAGGTGCTGCGATAAGAGCATCCCTGCCCAGCCCTGCCTGCCTCCCTGCGCAGCCCCGGGGAGCCCGGCGGCCGCGGGATGCTCGCAGGGGATTTGCGAGAGGGGGATAAAGGGAGAAACAAGGCTGGCAGGATTAAAGGGGAGGGGTCTCTGCTGGGATAGGTGCTGTGCGCTGTCCCTTTTCTTTTATCCACACAGATAACCGGGCCCGGAGGCTGAGGCCTACAACGATAAGGAGATTAGGAGGATTGGCTCATTTGTAGTGGGATCCTCCAGCAGGGATATTGGGCTCTCTATAGACCCACCAGAAGGTTATCTAAAGAGGCTGGGCTTGAACTAACCCCGAGCTGGGCCCTGGGGGAGCTCCTGGGACAAAGCAGGGCCGGCTGGCAGCGAGGAACACGGGCAGAGCCGTGCCAGGCTGTGGGGAGGGTGGGCATGGGGATGCTGGCACGGTCCAGGGGTTTCCACAGGGCCATTCCCTGCTGCTGTCACACCCCTGGCTGTGCCCTGCTGCCTCAGTGGCACTCTGGGGTGCTCCAGGAATGGTGGGGAGGTGTTTGTCACCGGGCTGGGGTGCTGGGAGAGGCGGGAGAACGGGGAATTCACAGCCATGGGCACTGGGAGGAGGTAATGTGTCACCTGGCCATGCACAGCCCTGGCACTGCCACCCCCCTGCATGCCAGGTGCCCGGAGTGCCCAGCAGTTCTGTCCCCAGACCTGGCACTGTGGGTCATTATTAATTTTTCTGTCAGGCTGAGCACCAGCCAGGTGGGAATTGGAGTTGTCCAACATGTACAAAAATAGGAATTCACATTTTTTATATAAAATAACCAAATCTTGTACAAGCTGAATAGATAAAAGGTCTTGCATTTCCTACACATCAAACAGGATCAATTCTTGGAAGACTGGGAATGTTGTTTGCAGCAAGGGACCCAAACCTCTCAGCAAACCACTCCTCATTCAGCTTTATCCTGCTCCAGTGGAAAGACAAAACCACATTTTCCTGCCCTTAGCCTTCCAATTCCCCTCCCAGCTTGGACAAACCAGCCTTTGAGCAGCACCCATGGGGGAAACTGAAATAAAATAAGAAGTATTTTACACACTGGATGTTATTAGCAAAGGCCACTCTGGTAATTTGGGGTTTAGGTACTTAGCAGACAACTTTTGGATGGTTCAGTAATTTAACTTCTTTTAAAATTTCAACAGCAAATATGTCCAGCTATCTTTTTACATATGTACTTAAAATTGTACATATATATTTAATTTCAATGTGAATAGATTATACTAACTTCAGGCTTTAGCATAGGTTTACCATAATGTTAACTTTAATTTTAATTCAATTAAGTTTTTAAGGCAAATGTAATTCATTTAAATTTAAAACCCAGCTTCAATGAAAAATCAGCTTTTAATTATAACATCCACCTTTTCATTTCTTTTTTTTTTTTACTTGATTTTGATCCCCCCTTTGCTCAGAATTATAAGCAACTGTCCTCGAGCATCGTGGGGGTGACAGTGGCCACTGGGGTCAGTCACCAGCCAGAGCCAGGCCAGCCTCAGGAGCCTGTCCACCCCCTCCACTGGCTGCATCTCCTTCAGTTCCACATCCACGGGCCAAATGTGGGAGGAGGAGCAGGGATTGGAGTGATCCAACCTGGCCTTGGGCACTGCCAGGGATCCAGGGGCAGCCCCAGCTCCTCTGGGCACCCTGTGCCAGGGCCTGCCCACCCTGCCAGGGAACAATTCCTAATTCCCAATCTCCCATCCATCCCTGCCCTCTGGCAGTGGGAGCCATTCCCTGTGTCCTGTCCCTCCATCTCTTGTCCCCAGTCCCTCTCCAGCTCTCCTGGAGCCCCTTCAGGCCCTGGCAGGGGCTCTGAGCTCTCCCTGGAGCCTTCTCCTCTCCAGGTGAGCACCCCCAGCTCTCCCAGCCTGGCTCCAGAGGGGCTCCAGCCCTGCAGCAGCTCCGTGACCTCCTCTGGACTCTCCAGCACCTCCAGGTCCCTCCTGAGCTGTCCCCAGGGCTGGGGCAGCTCTGCAGGGGGGGTCTCACCTGGGCAGGGCAGAGGGGCAGCATTCCCTTCTCTGCTGTGGGGTCAGCCCAGCACAGGGAGGGATTGATGGCATGATGATGGCATGATGATGGCACGATGGGTGACCACCCCCAGCCCAGCCCCAGCAGCTCCGGGTGCTGCTGGAGCTGGCACAGGGCACTGGGAGCAGAGCTGTGCCCANTTAATTTCAATGTGAATAGATTATACTAACTTCAGGCTTTAGCATAGGTTTACCATAATGTTAACTTTAATTTTAATTCAATTAAGTTTTTAAGGCAAATGTAATTCATTTAAATTTAAAACCCAGCTTCAATGAAAAATCAGCTTTTAATTATAACATCCACCTTTTCATTTCTTTTTTTTTTTTACTTGATTTTGATCCCCCCTTTGCTCAGAATTATAAGCAACTGTCCTCGAGCATCGTGGGGGTGACAGTGGCCACTGGGGTCAGTCACCAGCCAGAGCCAGGCCAGCCTCAGGAGCCTGTCCACCCCCTCCACTGGCTGCATCTCCTTCAGTTCCACATCCACGGGCCAAATGTGGGAGGAGGAGCAGGGATTGGAGTGATCCAACCTGGCCTTGGGCACTGCCAGGGATCCAGGGGCAGCCCCAGCTCCTCTGGGCACCCTGTGCCAGGGCCTGCCCACCCTGCCAGGGAACAATTCCTAATTCCCAATCTCCCATCCATCCCTGCCCTCTGGCAGTGGGAGCCATTCCCTGTGTCCTGTCCCTCCATCTCTTGTCCCCAGTCCCTCTCCAGCTCTCCTGGAGCCCCTTCAGGCCCTGGCAGGGGCTCTGAGCTCTCCCTGGAGCCTTCTCCTCTCCAGGTGAGCACCCCCAGCTCTCCCAGCCTGGCTCCAGAGGGGCTCCAGCCCTGCAGCAGCTCCGTGACCTCCTCTGGACTCTCCAGCACCTCCAGGTCCCTCCTGAGCTGTCCCCAGGGCTGGGGCAGCTCTGCAGGGGGGGTCTCACCTGGGCAGGGCAGAGGGGCAGCATTCCCTTCTCTGCTGTGGGGTCAGCCCAGCACAGGGAGGGATTGATGGCATGATGATGGCATGATGATGGCACGATGGGTGACCACCCCCAGCCCAGCCCCAGCAGCTCCGGGTGCTGCTGGAGCTGGCACAGGGCACTGGGAGCAGAGCTGTGCCCACAGGCACAGGGCACAGGGAGCAGAGCTGTGCCCCAGCACCCGCTGGAGCTGGCACAGGGCACAGGGAGCAGAGCTGTGCCCCAGCACCCGCTGGAGCTGGCACAGGGCACAGGGAGCAGAGCTGTGCCCCAGCACCTGCTGGCACCTCGGGCATCCCCGGGAGGGGACGGGCGGCGATCCCTGCCCGCCCGCAGCCGCCGTGCCGCTGCTTGTCTGCTCTCCGGGCTCCCGGAGCCTGGTGAGGATTGTTTTCCACGCACACCAGGCCTTTCCATTCCTCCCACGGTGTTTTCCCTTCCTCCTCCCCGCGGCCGCCCCCGGCGGGAGCGCAGCGCTGCTCGGGCAGCTCCGCACGCAGCATCCTCCCCCCGCCGCTCGCTCCTCTTCCCTCCTTTCCCCTTTTTTACACCGTTTTTTTTTTTTCTTTACACTCTTTTCTCCTTCCTCTTTATTTTATCTCTATTTGCCACAAATCTGTCCCTCTCCAGAGCAGCTGCCATCTTTGTTCCTGGCCATTATCAGCGGCGGCGCACGGCCGGGCCGCGCTGGGAGCAGACAATTGCTGACTAATAGACTGTCTGAGAGCCTTTGTCAGGGGTGGCCCGGGCGGATCTGTCACCCTGTCCTGTCACCCGCGCCGCCCCGACACCCGGCGACAGCGGCGTGGCACGGCCAGAGGGCTGGGAATGGGGAAAAACATAGGAGGGGGAGGAGGGATGGAGAGAAGGGGGAGGAGGAGAGGATGGAGAGAAGGAGAAGGAGAAGGAGAAGGAGAAGGAGAAGGAGAAGGAGAAGGAGAAGGAGAAGGAGAAGGAGAAGGAGAAGGAGAAGGAGAAGGAGAAAAGAAGAAAAAGAAGAAAAAGAAAAAGAAGAAAAAGAAGAAAAAGAAGAAAAAGAAGAAGGAGAAGAAGGAGAAGGAGAAGGAGAAGAAGAAGAAGGAGAAGGAGAAGAAGAAGAAGAAGAAGGAGAAGAAGAAGAAGAAGAAGAAGAAGAAGAAGAAGAAGAAGAAGAAGAAGAAGAAGAAGAAGAAGAAGAAGAAGAAGAAGAAGAAGAAGAAGAAGAAGAAGAAGAAGAAGAAGAAGAAGAAGAAGAAGAAGAAGAAGAAGAAGAAGAAGAAGAAGAAGAAGAAGAAGAAGAAGAAGAAGAAGAAGAAGAAGAAGAAGAAGAAGAAGAAGAAGAAGAAGAAGAAGAAGAAGAAGAAGAAGAAGAAGAAGAAGAAGAAGAAGAAGAAGAAGAAGAAGAAGAAGAAGAAGAAGAAGAAGAAGAAGAAGAAGAAGAAGAAGAAGAAGAAGAAGAAGAAGAAGAAGAAGAAGAAGAAGAAGAAGAAGAAGAAGAAGAAGAAGAAGAAGAAGAAGAAGAAGAAGAAGAAGAAGAAGAAGAAGAAGAAGAAGAAGAAGAAGAAGAAGAAGAAGAAGAAGAAGAAGAAGAAGAAGAAGAAGAAGAAGAAGAAGAAGAAGAAGAAGAAGAAGAAGAAGAAGAAGAAGAAGAAGAAGAAGAAGAAGAAGAAGAAGAAGAAGAAGAAGAAGAAGAAGAAAAAGAAGAAGAAATGAAGAAGAAGAAATGAAGAAGGAAATAAAGGGAAAGAAGGGGGAAAAGAAGAAAGAACAAGATCAAAAGAAAAGAGAATGAAAGAAGGAAAAAAAGAAGGAAGAAAGAAGAATACCAAAGAAGGAAAAAGAAAAGGGGGAAAACAGAAAAGGGCGGGGGGAAAGAAGAGCAAGAAGACCAAAAGAAAAGAGGGTGGGGGAAGAAGGGAAAAAAGGAAAAAGGAAGGAAAAGAAGAGGATCCAAGTAAAAGGAAGAAAGAAGAAACAAAAGGAGGAAAAAAGAAGGGGGGAAATCTTCTCTGAGGAGAGAAGAAAGTGGAAAGTGAAGGGAAAAGAAGGAGTGGGGCAAAGAAAGAAAGAGGAAAGTAAAAAGAAAAAAACATTTAAAAGGAAAATAGAAGGAGAAAAAAAAGAATAAAACAAGAAGGGGGAAGGAAGGGGAGAAAAGATAATAAGTGGGGAAAGAAGAAAAAAAGGGGGAAGACAATTTTAAAAGGGCAGAGGGAGAGAAAGGAAAAAAAGGAAAAATGAAAAAATGGAGGGAAAATAAAGAAAGACAGAAGAAAGCAGAGTAAAAGGAGCAAAGGGGCAGAGCCCGGGCGGGCTTTGGATGCTCCGGGCCAGGCGGGGGCAGCTCGGGCCGCGCTCCCGGCACTCCCCGCTCCCTGTCCCGGGCCGGAGGGGCTGGGACATCCCTCTCCCCATGGACACCAAGGGGAGTGGCGCTGGGACATCCCCCTCCCCATGGACACCGAGCGGGGTGGCGCTGGGACATCCCCCTCCCCATGGACACCGAGCGGGGTGGCGCTGGGACATCTCGCTCCCGATGGATGCCAGGGGCTGCACCGGGGGTCTCTCCCTGCCAGGGGCTCTTTCTCCCCTCCGAGGCAGCTGCCGTGGGTGGGAGCCAGCCCGGGCTGCTGGGGGGCCCAGCTTTTGGGGGGCCCAGGCTGCTGAGCTGGGCTGAGGTGGCCGGAGTGGTGTCACCCCACAATTTCCCGGTGTCTTCCCTGGCTCCCACCTCCCCCCAGCCCTTGAGCCCGTCAGCTCCGCTGCCAATGGAGGGGGCAGGGGTTTCAGGCTCAGCAGTCCCGGGAAGGGCTCGGGTGACACTTTGGGAGCGGGGTCTGGTCGCATGCAGGGAGGGCAGCGGCTGCCAAGGGCAGCAAAGGGCAGTCCGAGCGTTCCGGGGGGGCTGCAGCTGCCCCGGAGCACACACGGCGATCCCGGCGCTGGGAACGCGGCCCCGGTGCCCGGTGTGAGGTGTTGGGGCACAGAACGCCCAGGATCCTCCTGCAGCAGCGCCTGGGGGTGCTCGGGGCTGAACCCCACCCTCGAGGGCTCCGTGGGGGTGTCCCGAGCCGGGCAGGCTCTGGCAATGTGGCACAGGAGCCCCTTTGGTGTCCCCGGGATCCCCCCAGCGCCCCGGCTGCTCCCTGTGGGCAGATCCCGAGCAGGGCAAGAAGGAGGGGAACGCTTTGGGCTGAATTCTTTCAAGTTTGGGGTTCCAATTCCCTGCCTCACCCCAAGGGCCCGTGAGAGGAGCAGTTCAGTGGTGACACCGGCCCCGTGAGAGGGGACACGGTGGGGACAGAGGGGACACGGCAGGGCTGCGAGGACACGGTGGGGACAGAGGGGACACGGTGGGGACAGAGGGGGCACGGTGGGGACAGAGGGGACACATCAGGGCTGCAGGGACACGGTGGGGACAGAGGGGACACGGAAGGGCTGTGAGGACACGGTGGGGACAGAGGGGATACGGTGAGGACAGAGGGGACACGGTGGGGACAGAGGGGACACGGCTCCCGGGAGAGCTGCGGCGCTCCCTGCGGGATGCATCCTGCGGGATGCGCCGGGGCCAGGCGGGAGCGGCGAACGGCAGAGGGGGCTGCAGGTCAGGAGGAGCGGGGACACGGCAGGGACACGGCAGGGGACAGCGCTGGGGACGGGCACGGAGCAGCTCAGGGCTGCCAGGCCGTGGAGAGGAGGGGCTGGATCTACCCCGGGCATGCGGGGGGCACTGGGGGCACAGAATCCCGGGATGCAGCGGCAGCGCTACCGCTCCTCGCTGCAAAACGCTGCCATCTGTCCCCACCGGGGCCCAGGTGGCTTCTGCAGCGTGGAGCTGGACCCCAAAAAGCAGCAGGGTGGTGGGAGGCAGCCCGATGCCGAGCGTTGCTGCTCCCGGCTTGTGCACACAAGGTGAGAGGCGCCGAATCGCTGATTTCCCCAGCGGGTTCTGCTCCCGCTTGCTGCAAAGTTGTGAACAAAATGACCGGCCATGCATTGAACGGGCTTACATCGCTCTCCATATGGAAATGAAGATAATCCAAGTCTCAGCTTTGTGTTCTCCAGGAGGGAGCAGGGAGGGAGCGGGGGCCGGGGGGATGGGGCAGGCTCCGTGCTGGGGGATGTGTCCCGGCCCGGAGCTCCCTCCCTGCTCAGCCTGTCTTCATCCCGAGCCAGCGCTGCCACGCTGGGGTGGAGAAGGGTTTTTGGGGACACATCAGCGCCAGCTCCCAGCGCCTGGACAGCCGCCTTAGAGCTAAACCGGACCGTGCACACAGTGAAACGCCAGCCTCCTGTCCTGACATCCCCTCTGGAATATTTTGTTGCATAATTCAGCTGGTCTCTCCCTCTCACACACACACATCCCGCCCACCCACGCCTGTTTGTTCCAAATAATAACAAAGAAGGATTATTCTCCCTAAACAAAGTCTTGCTAATTAGAGGGACTTTTTTATTTGTCACTTGTAAAACCCTTGAAGTGCTGTTAACAACTCGTTTAACAAAGACAGAAAAAAACCCAATGAGCAAATAAATAAATTATTTGGGGTTCTATCCGAAATGAAATCATCCTCCACTGGGCAGTTTTTGAGGCTGTGGTTTGTGTGTTTGCCTCTGGATGTTGGCTGGAGGGGACGGTATCCTGCGGTGTTGTGTTGGTTTATGCACTTTGCCATTTCTGTGGCTTGGTTTCAGCTCAGTCCCTCTCTTTTGGGTCCCTTTTTGTTGCACCAACCTGCAGGAACACACCACTGACATCAGCAAGAGCTGCTGGATCGGCCTCGAGGGGTAGGAGGGACCCAGGGGATGGGAGGTGAGGATCCTGCCCTGCCTCTGTGTATTTATGATCTGTGTCACATCTTTCATTTCCCTTGGCCACCCCACAGGTGCCACAGGAACCCTCAGTGGCACCGACAATGCTGAATGCAGGGGTCAGGGATGGGGACATCGTGCCCTGCTGGGAGTGTCCTCACTGCGGGATGCAGTGAAAGGTGGGCACGGGAGGTGACTGTTCCAGCAGCAGGGAGAGCTCTGCCCTGTGGGAGCCATTCCCCAGGGCACTGGGGTGCTGCACTTCCAGCGTCACCCCAAAACCTCCTGTGCGTCCGGCAGCTTTCCCCGCGCCCGCAGCGGCCCCGGTGCGAGCACGTCCTCAGCATGAGCTTGTCCCACCTTCCCGGGTGGATGAAATGCACATCCCGGCTCAGCTCGATGTCTTGGCTCCCCCTGTAGCCGCTGGAGAGAGAGGCACCCCCGGTCCCCCCAGCCAGGGGTGCCCGCTGCCAGCCAGCTCGGCCAGGGCTCCCCCGTGCCCTGCCAGCCCCGCGGCCCCTCGGGTGCCACCAGCTCGGAGTGCACCCCAAACCCCTCGTCTGGGGGCTCCCTCCGCCTGCCCCAGCGCGGGGACACCTCCCTGGGGTGGGGAGCTGCAAGGGAGGGGACCACGGCCACTGTGGGGTACCCGTGCCCCCCAAACAGGGACAGGGACAGGGACAGCGCTGTGGCAGCAATCCCCCACGGCACGGTGAGGGACAGCCCTGCCGCCGCAGGTGCCGGTGCCACGCTCGGGGAGCCTTGGCAGGATGGCAGGGACACGGAGCCGGCTGGAAATGGGGACAGCCTCTCCATCACACCACCCCGCGCTGGCAAATTGCCGTGACTTAACAAATTCCCGCTGCCGAGCTGAGCTCTGGAAATCGCTCCAGTGCACGTTCCCAGCCCCCTGCACATGTGCAGGCAGCGCTTTCTGCTTAAGCCACATTTTCCTGAGCCGCTTGCAAGGCGCCTGAGGGGTCACCTGGCTGCAGGGGATGGCGGTCAGTGGCTCCCCAGCCACTGCCACCTCCCCAGCCCCTGCACCCCTGGGGACGCCCCAGCCTCGGCATGGGCTTCAGCTGAACCCCAATCCCATCCCATCCCCATATCCCCATCCCCATCCCATCCCATCCCATCCCACCCCATCCCATCCCATCCTCATTTCCATCCCATCCCACCCCATCCCATCCCATCCCATCCCATCCCCAGGGAGCTGTGTCCAGCCTGGCAAACCCCTCACCCTCCCCACGCATTTGGGATTTTCCAGGATCACTTTGTGCCTCATGAGATAACACAGCAGGGCTTTGTAGCAGATATGGGGGGTTTGGGAGCAGAATCCCCCCATCCTGAATTTTATTTCCTGTGGGATTGTCCAGTGGGGTGAGACCTGCACACATGGGATGGGCTGCTCCTTTCTTTCCTTCCTTCCCCAGAAGAAAAGGGGACAAAACAAGCTGAGCATGGGACTTTACCCAGGGCTGCAGCAGCTTTTATGTCCTGAGACAAGAACTTGAGTGATCCCCACGGAAAATCCCGTCCCTCAGCAGGGAGCTGGTGTCACTCTGTGTCCCCACACACCCAGGGCCGGGAGGGGACTGACAAATGACCTGGGACAGAAGTGTCAGAGATACTGATAAAAGCCATTTGTCCACGTTCCCGAGCCCATGGGCACGGCAGGATCGCTCTCTGCCCAGCCAGGAGTCATTCCCACTGAGCTTGGGGTGGAGGGAGAAGGGGATTTGTGTCCAACAAAACCCAGAATTAATGGGATGAGTTTCCAGAAATTAAGAAAAATGGACCAGCTCCTCCTCCAAGGGCTGAGCTCTGAGTGTGGGGGCACCGGTGTCCAACCCCTCCTGTCACCCTGATTTTGGGGACACGAGTGGCAGGGCCAGGCTGGCACCTACAGGCAGGTTGTGCAGAGGAAGGGAGAGCTGATGTCCCCGAGGTCTGGGCCACGCTGTGACAACGTGGGTGTGCACTCAGCCCTGCTGCAAAAACCAAGGCTGGCTGGTTAATTAAAGACCTGGGCCCCAAGATCTGCTTATTCAGGTCTGTGGTAGCACTGCCATAAAATTGTCACGCCCCATTTCCCGGCAGGGACTGAGGCAGCTCCTGGAGGAGCCGCTGCCTTCGTGTGGAAGGGGCTGCTCCGATCCCCCGGGGTCATTTCTCATCTGCTGCAGCATCACAGGCAGGTTTTGTCCTGGGCAAGCTCAGCAACAGCTTCTACCCTGTCCAGGCAGATCTCAAAGCCTGAATTTGGGCATCCATCCTTCCCTCCATCCCTCCATCCATTCGTGAGGAGAAAGCAGCCAGAAAACCTTGGAGCTGCTCCTCCCAGCGCATCCAAAACAGCCTCGTACAAACACAACCCCCCGTGGGGTGTGCCCACTGCAGAGCCACACCCAGAGCTGGGCAGCTCTGGCTCCTCATCCACCCCAAACCAAGAGGTTTTCACCCAAATCTGCCTCGTTCCTGCAGAAGCAGGCGGCTCCCTCTGCCTGGGCATCTCCGTCAGCATCCCAGCCCCTCATTCCTCGGCTCCAGAGCCGCCCCCAGCCCCGCTCCGCACCACATGACCCCGGGAGGGGNGGTGGTGGGGGGGGTTTGCCATGTATGCTTTTTATTTCAGTAATTCTTTTATCTTGTTCTCGCACCCTGAACAGTCTAAGCGTTCATCAAAGTAATTGACGTGGATGAAATTAGCGCTTCCTGCTATGTCGGACAGATAAACTTTGCTGAATATTGATTTTGCACAAAGAAAATGACATGTGCTTGGTCCTCACCCTTTATCTGGACGGAGCAGGGAGATGCTGGGGGAGGCAGGGGGGAAGGAGGCGAGCCTCCGCTGGAGAAGCATCCATAAGAATTACTTTTATCTCTTCTTCCACGAGAAGACAACAGAAGATAAGGCTGGGAGACAGTGGGGAGGGAGCTGAGGGGGGATGAGGGAGAGGAGCCCAGCAGAGACCTCCGCCGTGGGCTGGAAGGGGCTGGGGGTCTTTGTGCCTGGCTGCCCGGGCAGGAGCAGGATTTGGGGGAGATAATCGGGCTTTTCAGGGATGGGAGACACCGGGGAAGAGCAGAGACAAACGTGGGGCTGTCTTTGCCCTCCGCGGTGTGTGAGAGGGCTGGGGCTGCCCTGGTTTGGCGTCCCCTGCTGGGAGGGACACCCTGAGGGCCATAGGACAGGGGTGGGACAGCCCCTCCGTGCCCCTTGGGCTGGGTCTGCGGTGCTTGGGAACGCTGGGAATGGTGTGAACATCTCCATGGGGAGGGGAAAGAAACGCACGTGTGGGCAGGGAGCGCTGCCAGGGGGAGATTGGGTTTTGGAGCCACTGAAAAGCGAAGCACCTCTGCTTGATCCCATCCTGTGCTTCCCTCTGGCCACACGGGGGGCAGAGCCAGGGGTCACCCCAAAAAAAACACCCAAAAAAACCACCCCAGAAGGTGCCTCTCCTCCCTCAGGGACCTGTCCCTTGCTCCAGCCCTGGCCCAGCAGAGCCACATCCAGCCCTGAGGCTCAGGGGGAAGGTGCTGCAGGGAACAAAGCTTTGTTTTCCCAAAGCAAGGGGCAAAGACGGCCTTGGAGAAGCACGTGGGATATTTCACGGGGTGAACAACAAACCAGCCTTTGATTTTCTCAAAGGCTTCAGGGGAATTGGTCCATCCATCCCCCTTGTGCTGCCCTCGTGCTGAGCCCCCTGGAGGAGGCAGCCAGGGTCACCTGCTGGCTCAGCTCCTGGGGACACCACCTCCAGTGGCACCACAGGGCTGCTTCTGCAGAGCCTGGACTCCTGGCAGCAGAGCCTCACTCGGGAAGTGCTCAGGGAAATGTCCAAAGTCTCCCTGTGTGAGGCTCAGAGAGCCACGAGGGCAGATGTGGGGAGGAAGAGCCCAGGCAAGGAGCAGCTCCTGTTCCCTGTGGGGCCCAGTGGTGATTTCATAGCTCATTTGTGGCTATTTCATACAGAAAGGCTGAAACAGGGGCATGCAGAAAGTGATTATCCCCAATTTCCCACCTCATGCTGAGCAGAGCTGGGCACGGAGCAGAAGGCAAGGGAGGAGAGGCCAGGAGATGGATTTTGGGGGGAATTCACCCCTTCCCTGAGCACATCCATCCCCACCTGGAGCCATGAGTAGAGATGAACATTTTGGTTCGGTTTTGAGGGGAAAGTGTGGTCCAAATGATCTTCTCTGGGTGATGGTGGCAGGTTCTTCCCTTGGATTTACTGAGAAGTGGTGGTGTGAAGCTCCAGCAAACTCCTCTCCCTCAGCAGCTTTGCAGAGGACAGCTTCTTCCTCTACAAGGTCCCCTTGGCCTTTAACTCTTTTCTACAGGCTAAACCAGAGGTGCTGGAATATTTTCCAGACATTTCCAAGGATCTGGGCTCAGCACCCCACTCACACTGAGCTGAAAAATCCGTGTTTAATGGCTGAAAATCCAGTGTCACTGGTGGCCTGGGGATTTCCCAGGTGGAGCTGAACCCCCCAAAGACCCTGAGACCTTCCTCCAGTCTGGCTGTGTTGGTGAAATGCTCTGCTGGGTCAACATCACCCCCAGCTCTCCTGTTCCCCCAAATCCTGCTAGGGCCAGCTCAGATCCTGCCAGTGCAGAGCCAGTAAAAGCCTACAGTGTCCCAATCCACTAAAAATGAATCCTTAAAACACCATGGGGACAAGCCAGGCCGTCCCAGCACTCATTTAACTTCCCACCACCCAACAGCAGCTCAGGTCACCAGCACAGCATCCAGCTCCTTCTTTTTTTCTGGGAATATCCACACTGATCCTGTACCACAAATCACCTTCCACCTGGGGAATAAGGAGCCACCTCTGTGACTGTTTCCCCAGGGTGATGTTCCCTTGGGAAGGCTCCATTTAAACCCTTTGCACCAGCAGAGAATCCACACCCCTGGTGGATTTGTTCTTCCCTTAGGGGTTTCCTCCATCCCTGGGTTTCATCTCATTACAATTTCTGACTTCTCTTTTTTTGATTTTTTTTTTCCCTCAATATATTAGGCCTTGGGAAAAAGAATAAAAAATGCAGCCTTTGGTTGCTGCCTGTATTTTCTAGACACAGTCCCCTGACATTGAGAGCAAACAGTTATTAAATAAACGCATTGTTAGGCATGCTTTTAGTCCTGACACCTCTGGTAAATCTGCATTTATTATTTAGTGAATTAAGTGGTTTTAAATCAAGTTATAATCGGTGGGTGCCCTTGTGCTGGGTATTTTATATCCTCCTGTGCATGCTTTGTTTGCAATTTCTGTACTATTTCTTTAGGTGCATTATATATTTGCCTTGAAATAGCATCACACGTCGCTCATGTGGGTCCCCAGCTTCCCAGGAATGCTCCTGCCATTAACAGCTTGATGTCCAGCCCTGTCCCTGTCCCTGTCCTCCCCTCCTGTCCAGGTCCATCCCATGAAAAGAGACCTTTGTGAAATCCTCTTTATTGCTCAATTTCATTGGCAGCTGCCCAGTTTGTGGGCTCACAGCTTGGAAAGGTTTTCCTGCAGGAGACTGAGGATGTTCAGAGATGCTCATGGACCCCAGGGCAGGTGACCCTGGGGCAGGTGACCCCAGGGCAGGTGACCCCAGGGCTCGTGATGCAAAGGGGAGGTGCCACCTGGCCTGGGCCAGGCTGAGCCTGACCTCAGCAGCCCTTTGGGTCTCTCTGCTTTTGTTCCGTTGAGAAGGTGCTGGGGAGCAGAAGCTGAGTGAGAACTGGGTCACCTCAAGCTCAGGGTGGTGTTTTGGCCACCTCAGCAGCACCACAAAGGCCATCTGTCACCCTGCCCATGTGTGAGGTCCCTCCTGCCTCTTCCCTCCTTGGGCTGGAGACCTTTTTCTCCCCCACGTGCCCAGCAATGATGTGGCTTCCCACAGGAAGGGGACACTCCTGCTGCAGGGCTCTGTCCCCTCCAAGCCTGTCCCTCTCCACTGTCCCCACCTGCCCAGTGTCCCTGGGAAATGCCAAGCACAGTTCAGGAGGAAAGAGCTCCCAGCTGCTCTGTGCTCCTTCCATCCCAGCTCCCCAGGCTGCAGCCACCCCTCTGTCCCACCCCTGTGTCCCACATCCTGAGATCCTCCCCACTTCAGGCTGGAGCAGCCCTTGCACCACCAGCTCCTGCCCAGAGGGCCCCTGCAGCCAGAGCTGGGCCAGGCACTGCAGCTCCTGCCATGGCCCTTCCAGCCTGGGAGCAGCAGGCACCCACCTCTGCAGGGTGTGGGGAGTTCATCTCTCCATGGCATGGTCACCTCCAGCTCCCCAGGATGTGGTCATGTCCATCTCTCCACGATATGGTGACCTCCATCTCTCCATGGTGTCCTCCATCTCTCCATGCTGTGGTCACCTCCATTTTCCATGGCATGGTGACCTCCATCTCTCCATGGAATGGTGACTTCCATCTCTTTATGTGTGGTACCTCCATCTCTCCATGGTGTGATCATCCCCCATCTCTCCATGGTGTGGTCACCTCTGTCTCTCCATGGTGTGATCACCTCCACCTCTCCATGACATGGTGACCTCCATCTCTCTGTGGTGTGGTCACCTTAATTTCTCCATGGTGTGGTCACCCCCATCTCTCCATGGTGTGGTCACCCCCATCTCTCCATGGTGTGATCACCCCCATCTCTCCATGGTGTGATCACCCCCATCTCTCCATGGTGTGGTCACCTCCATCTCTCCATGGTGTGGTCACCTCCATCTCTCCATGGCCTCCTCTGGCCTGGAATGATCAGGACAAATCCTGGACATGTCACCCAGCACAGCACTGCCCTCTGTGCCCAGGATCAGGTGTGAGAATCATCTCACCCAACTTTTTGGTGTCCTTAGTGAGCTACCAAATCCTGACCTAGCAGAGCCCTGCTTTAGAACCCCACCTGTGATGTTGCTTGACTCACAAATGTGCAGAGGAAAGGGCTTGCCCCAAACCCCATCGTTCTCCAGGGGGATTTCCCACCAGCCTGGCAGGAAACCCTGCCCTCCTTCCCCTCCTGGGCCCTGCCACTGCCCAGGTGCTGCTCTTCTCTGCTGTGTCACAGTCCTGACACCCACCTTGGGGGCTGTGCCCACACACTGCCCCTCCTCATGCTGCCCTGGGGCTGCTGCATCCCATCCTCCCCCCACGACCTCCCTCCCTCTCTCCCCGTGCCCCTCTGCGCCTGTTTTCCCATTTATCTCCTTTGCCTGGTGAATATACATAAATATGAGCAACTGTGTCTGCCAGTGACCTTACCTGCCCTGACTAAATTCATGTAGTGTCTGTGAAGATAATTCGAAAGCCATAAGAAGATAAAAAAAAAGGAAAAAAAAAAAAAAAAAAAAAGGAAAAAAAAAAAAGGGCAAGCATTGTGGTTTGTATTCCCTTATCTAACCTTCTGCAGGCCCCGGGTGGGAGTGCAGTCCCTCGCTATTTAAAGGGATGCTGCAGTTGGGAACTGCACCAGGCAGCTGCTCACAGGGAGAGGGATGGCACCGTCAGGGGTGCCACCAGAGACAGGGCTGGTCAGCTCCTTGTCCTCTCTGCAGTGCTCATGGTGTCCCTCTGGCTGGGGAGGGGAAATCCTACTGCCAGCAAAGTCCCCTCCAGGAATATCAGCCTGGATGAGCCTTCCCCCTCCCCAAACCTAAGGGGACATCCCAGCAGGGAAGCCCATGGAGGCAGCACGTACATGCAGGACCCCAGCACGAGCAGCTGTTGCAAAGACCGAGCTTGGAAAGAGAAAAACACATCTCTGGGTGTGATTTTTATGGGGTTTTTCATCTAAAAATCCCTCTGCAGCTGGAGGCAGGAGAGGGCAGTGATTGCAGGGATGGAGGGAATTATCGCAGGCGGCATCGCAGCGGTGTCATCTCAGAGCAAAGGGCTTGTCAGACAGACAGGAACCAAAATGATCCAGGGAACAAAATACAGCAAAGAGACCCCCAGGAGATAAAGCAGCAGGCTGGGGAGAGAAATCCTGAGATCTCCCCAGCTCCAAGGGATGCTGCAGTCTCCAAAATGGCTTCCCCACGGAATTAAAGCTCTGCTGTCCGTGCTGGGCCTGGCTGTGCCCATCCTGCCCTGTCCTTGAAGGCACCAGGCTCACATCAAAACCAGCCCAAGCAACCCCCAAATCCCTCAGAGCTTTGTCCAAAACCTTGGGGTTTTTCCCCCCTGAGCTTTGTGGTTTTGTGCTGCTGGGACCTAAGTGTGACAAGCCAAACCATCACAGAGCTGGGAATAAAAAGCTTTAGAAGAAACAAAAAAACCCCTCAATGTGCAAATAAAATTTGTGGTTAGTGGGGTCACCACAGCTCTGGGTCTTGGTCTAGCAGGCCTCAGCCCTCAGGAGCAGAGGGATGCTTGCAGGGAGCCAGGTGCTCATCCTACAATGCTGAAGCATCCAGAGCTCCTTGGGTGAGGGCACTTGCTGGGTGAAGCTTCTCCCTCGGTCTGAGCTGCTGCTGCAAACCCCAGTGCCCAGAGGAAGAGGAGGTGAGGAGCACAAAGCTTCCCCTCCTCACCCCTCACTGCCAGAGCAGCAGGTAGGACCTGATGGAGAAGACCCTGATGGGACAGGGACAGGGACAGGGACAGGGACAGGGACAGGGACAGGGAAAAGGAAAGGGACAGGGACAGGGAGAAGGAAAGGGACAGGGACAGGGACAGGGACAGGGACAGGGAAAAGGAAAGGGACAGGGACAGGGAGAAGGAAAGGNCAGGGACAGGGACAGGGACAGGGGCAGGGGCAGGGGCAGGGAGAAGGACAGGGACAGACACAGGGACAGACACAGGGACAGGGACAGGGAGAAGGACAGGGGCAGGGACAGGGACAGACACAGGGACAGACACAGACACAGGGACAGGGACAGGGGCAGCCCCAGGCAGCGAGAGCAGGGACACCCACAGGGGGACACGGGCACATCCCCGTCCCCGTGCCCACCCCCGGACACGGCGGGGCCGTTCTGCCGCCTTTGTTCGGCAGCTCCGGAGCGGTGTCGGCACAAAGGCGGAGGTGAAAGGGGTTAATTCGGGGGACAGAGGTAGGATGTGAAGATGCAGAGCAGGACAATGGGCCGCCTTCCTCTTTTGTCAGCGCGGCCATTGTGCCGCGTGTGAAAAATGAAATCTGTTTCATTTTCCTCCCAGATGCGATCGGGCGCCTCTATTTAGAAGCCATCAAAAAAAGCAATCCAAGTGCTCCCGGGGGTGGGGGGAGAGCCAGGCCTGCCAGACACGGTGTGCCCCACCCCACAACTGCCTTTATTTATTTATTTATTTATTTATTTATTTGGATTTAACCCACTCCCTGCCTCCGGCGCTCAAGTGGCTGAAACAATGCTGGAAGTCAGCAGGGTGAGGTTTGGGGAAGCACCAGGGCTTGGCAGTAGCAGGGCAGAGAGGTTGGGACGAGCCCAGCTCCCAGCTCTCCGTGCCCATCACTCTGCATGTCCCACCTTGTCACCACCCTCAGTCCCCCTCTATTTTTGCAGCTCTGGAGCAACTGATAATCAAAAATTCCCCTTCATCCTTGCAGAAGCAGATGAAAGTGGAAGGAAACCCAGTCCCACTGCTCTCTCCCCCCTCCTATCTCTCCCCAAACCAATCCCTGGGTTTGCTACCAACGTGAGAAATTTTCACCTCCACAGAAGGTGTGAAACTTGGCAGTTTTGTTCCCTCCAAAGGGAATTACAGCCCTTGCGGAATGCAAACAAACAAACAAATGCAAATTAACCAGGAAAAGCACGGGGTTTTTTTTCAATACACGTTTTAACATTTGCCTCAAATTAACAAATCCAGCTGGAAACTCTCAAGTTGTATTTTTTCCCCATCCAAATCCACAGCTGGTTGTCCCTTGAGATGCTAGTGTGGGTGACAGTCAGCTGGCAGCAGGGGGGGGAATTTGGGCAGAGCAATCCCTGAACCCCAATCTGCTCCAAGAACCACCCCCAAAATAAAAAACCAAACAGAAGGGAAGGTGGGCAGAGCATGGGCAAAGCCAGGGATGATGGAGAGGGGAGCTGGAGTCACCATCCTCCTGCTGCTGGGAGCTCCCTGAGACCAAATTAACTCATCCCAGCCATGCCAGGGGGCACTGCCAGCTCTCCCCTGTGTCCCTCAGGGTCCCCATCCCCTTTGGCTAGGCATGGCAGCTGGGCAGGACCATACTGCTCATCTCTTCTGCACAGCCACCCTGGCACACCCCATCCCTGCTGTGGTTTGGGATCTTCCCTTGCCACTGGGTGATGAGGGGCACTGGGCTGGGGTCAGAGCTGGTGGCAGCTCTGTGAGGGCCAGGTTTGGTAGCCAGGACACCTCCAAATGTCCTTTCAGGTCAGTGTGGTGATGGGTAGGGAAGGAGGCTCTCTGGGAGTGTCAGACATGCCCAGGGCTGTCAAGGGATCCTTTCCAGGGATCCTGGAACAGAGGACAGGATTTATCTGCTGCTGGGGCCACTGTGCCTCTCAGCAGCTTCATTCCTAGTCAGGGGACAGGAGTCCTGCTCCTCATCCTATCCCCAAACACCCCCGGACACTCTGCAGCCACCACAGGCACGGTTTGGGGCTGAGGGGTGACAGGAGGACGTGACTCAGATCCAACCTCCTTCCCCCAGAGACAGCAGGTGGGGCTGGCGGGAGGGAGCACAGGTCAGGACCATCCTCCTCCTCCTCCTCTCCTCCTCCCTGGCTCTTTGTGCCAGAGCCGGGCAGATGGGTGTCCCTGCCAGCTCGGTGGCCACAGCCCCCTCCAAGCCCGGCTTCATCTGCCAGCCAATAACCCCGCGCTCCCTGCACCTCGGCATTGTCCCCACACGTGTCCCAGCCTTCTGGCAGCCCCGGGCCGGCTCCAGCCCCTCGGCATCCCGGGAGAGGCGGCGGGGACCCCGCGGTGGCCGGGGGAAGGCAGGACGGCAACTTGGCGGAGAGACCGTGGGTGTCAGATCACATAAATCAAGCTGCAGAGCCTTCCCATTTAACACACTCTTCCCCTTCGAGTTGTCAGTGAAACCGTTAATTAATTAGCTAATCCCGCAATGAAGTGGATTCTAAATGGATCTCCCCTCCCTTCCCCCCATTTAGGTAATTACTGCTGAGGGAGCTTTTGTCAGAGTAATTTTCCAGCAGGGACAGCCCCGGCTGGCAGAGGGAGATGAATTTAAAGTGGGGGGGAAATAATAACGCAGGAGGGGGGATAAAGGAGGGCTCCTCCTGCTTTGGAGCCTCAGCAGGGCCAGGACACCTCTGTCCTGGCCTCTCCTGGCCAAGGAGTGACCAGCACAGGACATGTCCAGCACCCATGTGTGGGAGACGGTGGGAGAAGGTCATCCCAACCTGCTCCAAGCTGCTCCTGCAGTGGTGCCACAGCAGCAGCCCAGCTTCTCCTTGCTCACACACAGGCTCCATCTTCTCCCTGCCTCCCCCAGGACATGTCCAGGCTCTGGACAACACCAGAGTGCTCCATCCGAGGCCACTGTATGGGACTCTGAACAGCCTGGTCCAGTGGGAGATGTCCCTGCCCACGGCAGGAGGGGTGCAACAAAGTGATGTCCATGGTCCCTTCCACCCCAAACCCCTCCATGACTTCCTGACCCCTGCAATGACAGTGACAAAGTCCTGGCAGGTTTCCCACACCTGTCACACCAGGTCACACCAGGTCACACCTGTCACACCTGCCTGTCCCCCCTCACCCAGCACCTCCCAGCTGCACCTTAAGCCCCTCTGAAGAGCTCCCCACAGGAACCTGGGCAGTAGGAACGAAGACAAAACCCCAAAGCCTCCAAGGGGGTTTCTTTCCCAAGCAAATGGGGATGGGGTCTCCATGGCCGAGCAGAGGAATCAGCCAGGAGGCCTCAGCCCAGCACCTATTGGGGCATTTATTTCAGAGTCAAGGCAGCAAAATAGCACTGGCACATCAGGAGCAGCACTTCTCCTTCACATCTTGCTCTGTGCATGCCCCTGCACAGCTCCAAGTCCTTTTTTGTTCCTCGCTATGTCAACCAAAGTTTCTGAGTGAAGATTTTTCAAAGGCACGCCGGGTTTTAGATCCTCAGCTTCGTGTCCCCAAGTTGAGCTGTGTCCAACAGAGATAGGGCAGGAGTGGTGCCAGCTGCCTGCTGCCGCCCAGCTGCCTTTGAACTGCCAGGCTCTGCTCCAAATCAAAGGATCCTGCTGCAAAATCACAGCTCGCCTCTCGTCTGGGGGCACAGAAAGCTCTGGGTGCTGACAAATCCCCCAGAGCTGCACATCCACCCTCCCCCAGCCCATTCCCGACCTCCAGGCACCGGGGGAGGTCTGATGGGTGGCAGAAATAGGAGACTTGGGGATTTCTCCCTCATCCTAGAAGTCTCCCTGGAGTATTTCTATGTGCTGAGCTGAGGGAAAAGGGTGAGAGCTCCTTCCAAGAGCTTCCAAGGAGAGTTTGCTCCTCACTAGAGGAAAATCTGTTCACTGAAGGGAGATTGTTCTGATTTAACAGGTGCCTGCAGCCTGTCTGTAGGGCAAACATTCCCATCTCTTCAAGAGGTTCCCTGAGCAGCCAGCCTGCACCTGGCAAAGAGAGTCACAATTTCCATCCTTTCCCACGTACTCATTTCCCCTGGGACACAGAGCAGCCACGGCTCCTTTTGGAAGCTCGATTTATCCTACCAGGCTCCCAGAAAAACCCAATTACTCCCCAAAATGACCTGAGAGAAGCATAGGTGGTGAAGGCAGGACTCCTCTTTCTGACTCTGGTGGGGAAACCAATGGGATGCTACAGCTAAAAGTGTTTTAATACTCTGTTTTCTGAAGGTTCTCCCCAAATACAGCTGGGGGGAAACAGGGGTGCAGCTCTGCAGTTTGTCATGCCTTAGTTCTGCTGGTGGTGCAGGACTTCCCATCCTTTCATATGGTTGCTTCTTTTCCAGCTGCCTGCAAAGTCTGGCAGGGGCAGCTCTTGGTTGTTTCTCTTCCCAAGGAATAGATTAAACCTCAGCATTTCACTCTAGAAACCAAAAATGAAATTAAAAATAGCATCCCAGCCAGCCTGGAGGAATGCTGGAGGCAGCCTGGGCACAGGACCTGCTCTGGGGTGTTCTGGTCCAGCAGGGCTGAGAACCCCAGAGACACCTGGGAGGGGATCAGGAGGCACTGCTGAGAGCATGGAAGATTTTTTAAAAGTTATTGTGGAAAATTTGGATGTTTTCAGAGTTAAGGCCAGGACATCTGAGAGGTTGAGCAGGACACAGTGGGGTGGTGGCTGAGATTTGGGCTGTAAAATCAAAAATTAAAACAAGGCAAGGACTTAACACTGCACTCAAGGGATGCTGTCCGGGGCAGCAGCATGGATGAGACGGCATGAGAGGCACTGCTGACTCCTGATGGGAAACCTCACCCAAAACCCCACCCCAAACCTCACCCCAAACCTGCAGCAGGGCCACAAGTGCCTCTGTGGAGCGGGTGCTCCCACCAGGACAGCAGGGGGAGAGTGAAACCCAGCCCAGTGCCGCTGTTCTCCATCCTCCAGCCTCAGGGCCAGAGTTCAGATCTGCACCTCCCCTCTGCCTCCTGACAGAACCGAGCGCGTTCAGCTGGGAAATGAACACCCAGAGCTGAACCCGGAGGGGCTTTGGGAGCCAGCGGAGAGGCAGAGCAGCCTGAGCTGCTCCGGGGCACCGCGGCTGTCCCTCCCTCGGGGGCAGCCCGCTGGCCCTCGCTGCCGGTGCCCGGCCCGCTCCCCTAAATCTGCTCTGCCAGCCCCGCTCCCCTAAATCCCCTCTGCCAGCCCCGCTCGGGTAAACCAGCCCTGCCAGCCCCACTCAGGTAAACCAGCCCTGCCGGCCCCACTCGGGTAAACCAGCCCTGCCAGCCCCGACGCTCCTGCCCCTCTCTGGCCGGGCAGAGGCCCAGGGTCAGCTCCGTGCTGAGCGGGCCTCCTGCGAGGGGCTGTGCTGAAAGGGAGCGTGGGCCACCGCCCGGGCTCCAGGCTGCTCTCAGTGACACGGGGATGCTTCCATCACTGTCCCAAAGCATCTCCCTTCCCAGAGCACGGCAGGGACTGCTGTGGCTTCAGCACCCGTGTGGCTGTGACTCGAGTGTGGGTGACAGACTCCTGGGTGTCCCGGGCACAGGTCCTGCCAGGACAGAGGAACTGCTGCTCTCCACACAGCTACGACCACAGAGCCAAGCAAACCCACATCAGCTTTGGTCCTGGCTCTGACTGGGGTCTTTAGACCCTAATTTAGACCAAAGACTGAGCAGAAGGGTTTGTGCACATTTACAGCCCTGTGGTCAGGAGAAACACAGTGGAAACACAGCCCTGACCATCACGGTCCTTCTCATTCCTTGTCCAAGCACAGCTGGAGCCAGGCAGTCCTCACACCTCAGATGGCACTGGGAAAACACTTTTCCAAGCCACAAACAGCAATTAGTGACCAGCTGGTTCAATGGTTGGACTTGGTGATCTTAGAGGGCTTTTCCAGCCTTGAAGATTCTGATTCCAGCAGAATGGCCTCACTGCCATCCCAAAATGAAAAGGGTGTTACACTCTGACTCAAACTCAGCACTTTGGAGTTGCTGAAGCATTTTGGCATCTGTGTCCCTGTTAAATATATTGGATTTCATTGCCATTGCCTCTTCATTACCATAACTATTACAGTCTGTAGTGCCTCCACACAGCTACTGGTGACTCTTCTGTATAAAACAACATCTGGATGAACTTGGTGGCTTCAGGTTGGTTTCCTGTGTCTGGCAGTTTGATAACTTCAAACAGCCACTCTGTTAGCAGGCACCAGTCAAGGAAGAAAACCTTTTCCCACTGCTGCAGCCAAGGGCTCGGGGTTGTGTCCTTACCAGGGCCACTGGTTACAAGGAACAATCTAAATTAAAAAAAAAAGGCTTCTGAGCCCAATCAGAGCTGCAAAACCTCTTGCTTTGTTCCAAAGGGAAGAAGGATCCATCTCTGCCTGTCCCACAGCAGCTTTCCCTCCTCCACCCCTCCACAACCTGGCTCATCACCCTTCTCATGGCCAAGCCCACAGGGAACCAGGGCTGTGCCCACCCTGCCCAGCTGCCTGGAGCCTGTTGCCTGGTAAGGGTGACATCCCAGGAAACACTGCCCAGCCTTGTGTTGTCCCACATTTCTGAGGGCTGGCAGCAGAACAGAGCCTGGCTGCAGGGGAGGCTGCTCCATCACCTGCCCACCCTGTGCACCTCAGCTCCCAGATTTTGGAGGAGGAAAGGAAGAACAGGGGATGTGGGAAGAGCAGAAGGCTGGTGCTGAGCTGCAGGTCTGGGGGTGAAGCAGCAGGGAGAGGAGGCCTGTGGGGACGTGGGATGTGAGGTTTGCTCTTGCAGACTGAATCAAACGCTGCGAAGATGGTGAATTAGCTCTGTTTGCTGAGCAAACGCTGCCAGGGAGGGATAGGCAGAGCAAGAGTGTTTAAGCACACAGTCCTTTATTTGCTAGCAAACATCTCCAGCTCCTCCTCTCCCTCCCCTGCTCCTCTGCATGCCTTCCCCAGCCTGTGCTCCAAAGAGGCTGGAGGCTGCTTTCCAAGGGAGATCCCCCTGGGAGAAGCATTTTCTTTCACCAAGGCACCTGCACCAGTGCAGCCAAGGGAGTGGTGGCTTGTGGTCAGAACCTTTTGTCCAAAATAAATGGATAAATACACTTGTGCTCAGCATGACTTCCTGGGGCTGTGTTTTCCACCTCAAACGAGGGCTGAGCTCTGGATGGAGACACTGAGGGTGCTGCAGGGACTTGGGTGAAGCTGACACTGCTAAAGACCTGGGGCTCAGCTGCAGAACAGAATTGCCCCTTGACAGGCAGGATTGGACAGGGTTTTTGGGCCTTTATTGCCTCTTTGGGTGCTGGTGCTGATCTCAAATCCCTCTCCCAGCTGCAGTTCCAACAGAAGAAGTGATTGAGCTGTTCTGGAGCTGCTGTGGGAATATTCCCTTGTCCCTTGCTAGAAGCAGCCGCGCCAAACTGAAGTGCCAGATCCTCTGGTCCCAGTACAAGTGAAAAATGTCATCTCTCTGTCACTGGGACTGGCAGGTGAGGGTGGAGCTGCACAAGGAAGATCTGGAGGAAGAGGTGAAGGCACCAGAGAGGTGAATTCTACCTCAGGGCCAGAGGTTGATCAGCATTCAGCTCCAAGGGAGCTGCCAAAAGTGCTTTCTCTCAAGATGTTCATTATTCCACCTGCTCTAGAGTGCTGCACACTGAGGGTGGTGTTCACCCTTCCCTGGCTGGGCACCACCAGCCCTCAGTGGTGTGCACAGAGCTGAGCCTGCACCTGATGGGCTGAGAGCACCTCTGGGAGCTCCAGAGTGACCTCAGCCAGACACTTGTGCTGCTGCTGGGACTTCTGATGGGTTTTCCTCAAGGAAGAGGAGAAAAGATGGAAGCTGTGCTGTCCATCCCTTTCTGGCTCCTAAGCAGGCCCAGACACATCTCTGGAAATTCTGGCTGCCTGTCCACCCTGAAATTCCTCCCAGTTACCTCATGATGTCCCACATCCCTCCACTCCTGGGTGTTCCCAAACCTCCTCCCACATTCCTCAGGCCTCCCCAGCAGGCTCCAGCCTGCTCCAGTCTTTGGCCAACAAACACATGGCACAAATCATCCTCCAGTCCTGCAAAAATGCTGGGGCCAGTTGCCACCTCCATTCATAAAACATTCCCCTGCCACCAGCAACTGCTGCACCAGCTTTTATGGAACAATCTTAATGTTCATTCACCCTTTGAAGGCCAGGTGCTTGGACAGCAGCTGTGCTCCACACGCTGCTGCCTGAATTACTCCTGGCTGCCAACGTGCGAATCATTCATTATTAAACTGCTCGTGTGCTCGGCCTGAGGCTTAATCCAGTGCCACCACCGTGGGGACAGGAGAAATGCAGCCATCTGGAAAAGCAGGAGCACCCTTTGTGCCTGCCTCTGTCAGCACTGCCGCTGCCACAGCAGTGCCACTGCCACAGCACTGTCACCGCTCGTGGTGGTGGTGGCAGCTTTATGTGCCTCCAAGGGAAAGCCGTGCCCTGGCACCCCCCGTGGCACCCCGAGGAGGAGAATCAGAGATGGGAATACACAAAATGAGGTTTCTGAGGTGTAGGTTGGTGGTGGTGAGCAACCCCCACTGCACAAGTGGAGCAGTGCTGGTTGCACCACCCAGCAGCTCGGCCCAGCGCTGGGAGCTTTGTCTGGGATTAGTGGGAGAATTTGGTGGGCAGGGGAAGAGTCTCATGACCCTGTCCTGGCTGATGCCTTGCCTTGCTCTGGTGCATGTTGCTGTGGGCAGCTGGATCTAATTGCTCACTGCAGGAAATGCCTCAGCTCCTCCTGCTCGGGGGGAAGGGGGGAGTTAATCCAGGCCAAGGTGGGAGCAAACCCTGCTGTGAAAGCAGGTCCTGATGCCATCTCTGCTCTGCAAAGGAGCACAGGCACACAAACCATCCCAGCAGACTTGGACAGTGTATCAAATGTGGGGAGCAATGTGCTCTGATTCCATGATTTAGAATGTTGAACAGTTGTTTTATTAAAACTATACTATATATATTACATAAATGCTATATTATAACTATACTAAAGAGGTACTATACTATACTATATGTACTATACTATACTACACTGTATAGTTAAGAACACCATAGAAAAATCTGTGACTGTCTGAGACAGTCAGGACACAGCCTTGACCCAACTGGCCAAGGAAATAAAACAATCTTCACTGGTGTTCAGTAACCAAATCACTTTGGGTAAACAATTATCTCCATAACACATTCCACAGGTGCAAAACAACAGTAGTGAATAGAGATAAGAATTGTTTTCTCTTCCTCTCTGAGGTTTCTCACTGCCTTTCCCAGGAAAAACCCTGGGAGAGAGAATGATGTCTCTCTCTGTTCAGAGAGTGTGAGTGCCACAGACAGTGCACCTGGGCTCCCTCCCCACAAAAACACCCAGCAGTGCTCTGACTGCCCCAGGCAGCACCAGCCACACTCTGAGAGGGCAAAAAGGAGCAGGGAGAAGGAATCTTCCCTGTGCCTCATCACTGCTGCTGGCAGGGGAAGGGGCAACAGGAACCTTCTGACCCCCAGGCAAAGGGGAGCTCACAGCACCGTCCTACAACAGCCCCAGGCACAACCAGGGCGTGAACCAGAACCAGGCTCTGCTGGGGCAGGGGAGAAGCTGCTCACAATAGATCCATCCAGGAGGAAGAACCAGACACAGGCATGTTGTGATTCTGAGGAGGACTTGAGGGACATGGGAGAGACGTGAATCTCGACTCCATGCTTCAGAAGGCTGGTTTATTATATTATGATATATATTATATTAAAATACTATACTAAAACTATACTAAAAAGAATAGAGAGAAAAGATCCATCAGAAGGCTAGCAAGAATAGAAAAGGAATGAATAACAAAATCCTGTGACTCTCACAGAGTCCACACAGCTGGACATGATTGGTCATCAAGTAGAAACAATCCACATGGACCAATTGAACAGGCACTTGTTGCATTCTACAGTAGTAGATAGTTATTGATTACATTTTATTTTTGAGGCTCCTCAGCTTCTTAGGGGAAAAATCCTGGCAATAGGATTTTTCATAAAATATATCTGTAACACAGGCAGACCTACAGCACAGCCCAGGGAGGAAACAAAGGCACAGGGACATCCTGAAGTGGAGCTCCTGGATCTTGGGCACGGGTGGGTGACCCCAGTGGGGTTGGTTGGAGCAAGGAAGGGGAGGCAGTGCTCTCAGGGCCCTGACAAGGCTCCTCTCTGCATCCCCACTGCCTCCCCATCAGGTATCAACTCAGCAAAGATATGACCCCCACCATGAGATTTTTAATTTAGGCACCTGGGTTGTGCCCTTTTCTTTTCTTGCAGGGCAGCACATTGAAGGGCTTTGGTCTTTCAGGGCAGGGGGAGCTCAGCACTGCCATGGTGAGATGAGCACCTGCAGCTGCTGCTCTGCTGGTTCCTCGTGAGGGTGACCTCCCTGTTTGCAGGATCCCTCCTCCATGGAGATCACTCCAGGCCTCTCTAGCCAAGTCTGTGTCTCTCACTGTGTTTATTAGTTGGCTGGGACTAATTAGCTAAAAACCCTGACTCCATTCAGTGCTGGGGCCATGTCTCCAGGCTGAGCTGCTCAGCTGAGCTCTGACAACAGGCACTGGTGTGCTTTAACTCCCCAGCTGCTGAGCACAGCCAGTGTAGCTCCAAATACCGTGGTGGTGGTGGTCAGTGCTCAGGCAGCCCCAAAGCTCCTCCTCGTGAGCATGGCTTTGATTCAGTGCAATGTATTCAGCATTATGGGCAAGCCCAAGGCTCTGATTTACTCTGAGGTCAAAAGGTGGGACAGGAGAAGAGGAAGGAATTTATCACCTCGTGCTGCAGAGCCAGCACTGGGAAATCTCTCCCTGTGCTCCACCATCTGCAGTGCACAGCTGGCCATAAAGGCACATCTCCCTCTCTGTGCTGCAGCAGTGACCTCCAGGACCAGGGCAGAGCAGACACGTGTTTGGGTGGCCTGTCTGACACCTTCACAGGCCACTGAATCATGGAATCATGGCATGGGTTGGGGTGGAACAGATCCTAAAGCTCATCCAGCTCCAAACTCCTGCCGTGGACAGGGAAACCTCCCGCTAGGTCAGGCTGCTCAGAGCCCCACCCAGCCTGGCCTTGTCAGTCTGCTCTTCTTCCTCTCCCTGTGCCTTCTCCAGGCTTTCCTGATGCCTCCACCAGCCCCAGCTTCCCAGGCAGAGCTGGAAGAAGGGAGCAGTGACTGGAAGGTGAGCAGGGACATCACAGCTCAGAGAATTGCTCCACAAATACCAGGTTTGGTCCAGATGTTTTTGCAGCTGACTGGCTGCTTGCAGACCTAGTGCCAGCTTAGAGCATTGGTTTTCATCAGACTCGAGTACAACTCAGAGAGAAACCAGCTGGGAGTGGCTTGGACACTCCACTGTCCCTGGGAAGCAGTGCAGGAGCTCAGCCCACATTGGATGTGTCAGTGCCTTCCCCTGCTCCAGGCTTGCTGTCCCCAGGAGAGCCAGCTGGGTCTGGCAGCAGGAGCAGAGCCATGGGCCAGGATGGGGAACTGCTCCTTCTGCAGAGAGCTCAGCATGGCCACTGCTCTTATCAGCTGCTGAAGGCTGATAAGCAGTGACCCAGCCAGCTGTGAGACCTTGGAGATCACACCTGAGGCTCCCCGTGGAGAAACCCCTCTGGGCTGAAGGGCTGGGTGCAGCAGATTCACTCTTTGCTGTTCTTGTTTCCAGCTGAAGCTGAGCAGCTGCCTGAGCTTCTGGGACTAAACCAGGGGAAATGAGCCCTTGTGACCCCAGAGAGTTGGTGACTGAGGGCTGGGCAGGCACTCCCACCCCTGGGCTGGCAGCACCTTCCCTGAGCTTTGCACAGGGTGGTTCACAGCTGCTGCTCAGAGATGTTCCCCCTGCAGGAAAGTCTGTCCTGGCTCCGTGTGGCAAAGACCAGCCTCTTCCTCAGTGCCTGGAGGGGCCTCTCTCTGCTGTGCACCTGTGCAGGTTCACCCACCTGTCTGTGCTGGAGTCTCCAGCCCATCCTTGTGTCCTGGGGACATTCCCAGCTCCAGCAGCCCCTGCACAGCCCTTGGTGTGAGAGCTGTCTGCATCCACCAAGGCTGCCTGGCTCCTCAGGCCTTTCCTCCTGAAGGACCTTGCCGTGTGCCCTACACCTGGAGCTGAACAGACTGGATAAAGCTTCCTGGGATCAAAACCCACATCACAAAAGGTCAGGGAGAGCCCCTGAAGCCCTCCAGGGGGGCTCAGGTGTGTCCAGATGCACGTGTGTGCACACACACACCCTGCTCCCCATCTCCTCTCCCTCCTCCTGCTCCTTCTCCCTCTTTCATCCTTCTGAAAGGAAACCTGGTGGGTTCTGGGCTTTGTTGGTGGTTAGGAGGACACTGGATAAAGAGTCTGAGAAAGTGAAAGAGGGTGCCCAGGGCTGCAGGAGGAGAAGGAGGGCAGAGCAGGAGAAGGAGGGATTCTCGGTATCTACAAGGGAATTAAGGGGCTTTTAGCAGAGTGAAGAAATCAGCTAAAGAATGGCAGGCGAACAAAAGCAGCAAGGCTATGGACAAGTCGCTCTGAATAGATCCAGATCCCCTTAAGTTTGTAACACCCCCTACACACTTCTTTTTTCCCCCTTCCCCCCCTTAAGCCTTTGCTCCTCACTCCTTCCAAGAACAAATGCAGAGCAAGAGGAAAGAAAAAGGGAAAAAAAACCCACACCACCACAAGGGAGGGGAGGAATGGAAGAAAGCTAAAAAAAATCAAATAAAATAAAAGGTAATCCTCAGCCACTTTGCCCCTCTGGGGGCTGCTCTGGGCCAGATTAAAGGTCCGGTGTGAAACCATTCTGCTATTCAGATGCGATAAGCAGGATTTACAAGCAAAGAGAAAGAGAGAAAAGAATGGGCGAGAGGAGAAAAGGAGAATTATTTGTGTCTCTTAATACTTGTTAAGCACTTCTCTTTTGCTAGACCAGACAAGACACAGCTATGCTCAAAGTCCGTGCACAATCCTGCCCGCTTGTCCGACACCCCCCTCTCCCTCCCTCCCCTTTCTTTGCTCTCCCCCTGCCCCCCTCCAAAGCAAGCAGGCAACACTTTGTTGCTACTGAGCTGAAATTGGTCTCCTCTCCGCGCGGCACACAAAGAGAATGGCAATTAACCTCGCTGTTCCCTGGTGACAGCGATCTAATCGGGGCTGCGCCCAGGCACTGCCAGCGGCCCCAGGCAGCGGGGAGGGGGCTGCGGGCACGGGCTGGGCACTGCCAGCCTGGACTGGGGCAGGCTTGGCTCGGGAGAGAAGGATCCAGCGCTCGGTGGCTGCTGTGGGTGGGAATGGGGCTCAGCAAGCTCCCCGAGGGGTGGGAAACCTCCTCTCCCAGCTCTGGAGCGGGGCACAGATGTGCTCCAAAGGCTGGAGCAGCTCTCCCAGGAAAAATTCCGACAGAACTGGGGCTCAGCCTGGAGAAGAAAAGGAGATCTCGGTGCCTGAAGGGGCTCCAAGAGAGCTGGGGACAAACTCCAGCAGCAGGACGAGGGGCTGTGGGTTTAAACTAAAAGAAGGGAGATTCAGCAGAGACGTAAGGAAGAGGTTTTTTTGTGCTGAGGGAGGTGAAGCACTGGAGTGATGACAGATGCTCCATCCCTGGAAACACTCAAGGTCACTCATGATGGAGCTCTCAGCAGCCTGGTCTAGGTGGCCTTCAGAGGACACTTCCAACCCAAACCTCTCCTTGATTCCGTGGAATTCTGGCCCACTGCTGACCTGGCCCAGTTGTCCCAGTTGCTGGTGGCACACTGGACGCAGAGGCAGCAGCAGGAGGCTCCAAAGGCACTGCAGGAGGTGTCTGGGGGTGAGCCAGGGCCATCCTGAGGAGCTGAATGGTCCAAGTGGTCCTCAGACCCAAAACCAGAGAGTTTGGCCTCTCCTCAGCACTGCTGCTCCTGGGACATGAATCAATCCTTGCTGCTTCTTCCCATTCCTGGGACCTGGATGGTGGGAGAGCAATCCCTGTGGGAGGCAGGAGGGAAAGGGCAGCCCAGCCTGCCAGCACCAGCACTCCTCTGGATGAGAAAGGTGATTGTGGTGCTTCACAGGCAAGAACTACACTTGAGACCCACAAACAAAACCCTTGGGTTTAAAACTCCTACAGAAGCCCTTTCCTTTCCTTTCCTTTCCTTTCCTTTCCTT